>APFE031137822.1:0-20474 GCA_000404065.3 Pinus taeda
TTGACCTCTGAGCCCAAGGTGATCCACTTCTTGAGATTAGAAGTGTAACAGAGAGATGATGACTAACTTGTCAAGGGAAGTATGTTGTCAGAGACTTGGCATGATGGATTACACAAAAGAAGTTGAGAGACTCCTCTTCAGATTCAGATTTGGTGGATCCCACAATGAGCCAGCAACCAGATGGATCCTTGCTTTGCAACATGTACCCTGAGCTTGATAGAGCCTCAATATGGGTATTAGAATGTTGCAAAGTTGGTATTGAGATACCTAGATGATACAATCAGTCATGGATTGATATAGTGATGTGACTTGAGAGATATGTCGATGCCAAGTGAACCAGGAGTGTTGTAAACAAGAAGAACACATTGAGGTGTTGCCTCAGTATGGGTCTTGCTTTGATTTCCAAGAAAAGCAGGTAGCAGACTTCCAATGCACTTAGTCCAACAGTGGCCGATCATATTGCAACGTGACTACAAGATTGTTAGACATGGTGCCACTGATTGAGCATTGACACTCCAACACAGAGGGAGCAGTGAGGTTCTGACAGTGATTTGTTGCAGAATTAAAGTTTAGCAGATGAGCAAGTTGCAAACATTCTCACCAAGTTGTTGAACTTCATATTCTTCAAAGAGCAACTTAGAGTGCAAGAGAATGTATCATTCCTTGAGAGGGAACACTACTAATCAAGAACATTGAGCATATGCCTTCCCCTGTCTTTATGACTATCCATGGACTTGGTGTTACATGTCCTTTTGCCACCATGACACTTGACTGTTAAAATGGATCTCTCGCCATCCATAAACATGTTTCATTACACTCCCTTAGAGGTCAAACAATCAAAAACCCTTGGAGAAGATGTGAATTTTGGGTAAAATGGCTTGTTAAGTATGACCTACACGCTTTTTCTAGTCAGTTTCCGCACATTTGCAGTTTCTATCCCTAAAACCTGTGCAGAACTGCACTCTGTCTTCCATTATAGACCACGCACATAACTCAAAGAAAAGTAAAAATAAAAAGTGAATTCCAGAAGCATTGTTGGGCAAATATATCCCAACTGAAAGCTTCTAGGTCATATCTATTCGAGCCATACCCCTCAGATCATGAAGCTAATTCTGTCTCATCAAGGAACCCTAATCCCCCAATTAGAGGATCTCATCCTTCTCTTTTGGATCTGAAACTTCTTCCTCTTGGCCTATAAGTTAACTACATGCTAGAGGGGTTGAGAGGTTCAAAAAAGATACACTTAAGTTGTTGGATTTAGATTGGAAGGCTTATCATCTAAGGAGAGGGTTAGAGGCATTTGGGAGGAACCTCGTGACATCAAGGTAGAGGTTGTGAGGCTCTTCTTTATCCTTGAACTAATACAAATGAATCCTTTTTTCCATTGTATTGTCTCACTGAAATGATGAATGATTTATGTTTCTTTTGATATTCATTAAGATAATTTCAATTTCTAATCTCCTTGATCATTAGATTAAGCTTGTTTGAATTGGTATGTTGCATATGCCTTTGATCTTTCTTATGTTTGTGGTTGCAAATCTCTTTGAGCATTGAGAAGTTGCATAGGTACAAAGCAGGGATCTCCATTAAGAATTTCACAAATAGGTAATAGGGTTATTCTCCTACTCTTGTATTTACAATTCAAACGAAGTAAGCTTAGTAAAAGAGCTATTCAATTGTCTGTTTGTTTCTAGTTTCCTTTAGGATCTTGGGAGATCACTATGTGTCCACACTTGCAATTTGTCCTCATAACACTTGGTGAAGAGGGTTGTGTAGCTAGACTCTTGGGTGAGCATACTCCTTAAAGCCATCGACCTGGTTGAGTACATGCTTTAGTATGCATCCTACCCACAAGTCACCCTTATAAAGGGGTTGTGGACTCGATTAAGATTTTTGGGATTGCCTCCCATCTTGGTCACATGGGAGAGGATACTTAGGTGCGTATGATCTTTACCTAATCTCAAATGCATCTACCATGGACTTGGTTATGGTAAATTGATCCCCTTAAGTATTGGATGCAAATGTTCTACCACTTAATAATAATGATCAAGTTGGGAGAGGGTCAGCCAATCGGCATAGGCTTTGGATGATCTCTACCAAGGTCATTTATGATTACCAAGGACTTGGTTGTGGTAGATTGATCTACCCTATTGTCAGCGTGGATCATTCTTTTTCTTCTATGTATCGATCCGTCATTGTTCAATTGAGATGAGGTCATGGAGCATAACCTGGAAACCACAAGGGTGTGTGTGATCTTTACCAAGGTCATTTGTGACTACCATGGACTTGGTTGTGGTAAATCGATCTCCCCTACCATTGGTTGTGGATTATTCTTCTTTTATGAGATGAGATGAGCTTCTCTTATGTCGAGACATGTACATCCGAGATGAGACACATGGTACAACTAGAAATTCCTCCGTAGCTGAGAGGGAGTGTTGAAATTTGGGGCAGCTTCGAGATGAATTTCCCCAAGAGAAATCCAATTATCCCAAAGAGAAGCCCAACTAACCCAAAGAGAAACCATCTTGCCCCAAAAGAGAATTCAAATTGATAAAAGGAAATTATTATTTTGGTATTATTTTGGCACTCCTCTTGTCATTATTTAATGTGGCATAAAATTTATTTGGGCAAGCAATCATCAAGGCTTTTGATAAATATATTTAAATATTCTCTAGAGCAAATTGAAAGAGGCTTTTCCTCAAGTCGGCCTCATCAAAATGAAGGGTTACATTGGCATTAAGATACCCCTTGGCTCCTCCAACATCTTGTATGAATAAGAGGCCTTGGAGCTCATTTAAACACATGAAGAGCAACTCACCAATGAAGAAAGAATTTTGAGGTAGCTACAGATGCCCTAGCGAGTTGGAGGAGTCTAATATTGGTCTTTTCTTGCATTTGGGTTGGACAAGTTCTAGGAGCAGCTGGCCAAGTTTGTGAGGTCAATTTTGGATTGTGTTTGCTACATATCTCCTCATGTTTCTTGGACATTGGAGTATGGTCCCTTAGGAAAGGGTCGAGCCCTATTGTAGTTATTTGGTGAGGGTCATAAGGCCTATTTTGGAAGGTCGAAATATCTAAGTTAATGTTGGAGTATAGCCGCTTTATTAGAGGCACCAACGCAGAATTATAAGGAAGGATTTCACAAGAATTGAGGAGGAATAGAGGCCGAGAACAAGGTTGTACAGTTATCCTAACCAGGGTCGAAGTTTTTGTGGATGCTACATGAGGGTCAAGCCCTAATTGAGTGCAAACCTCAGATCATATCATCATGGAGCATACTTGTAAATGGTTGTCGAAATTCCGTGTTGAATAGCACAGGAATAAGAGCTCATAGGAAGAGGATCAACATGGTGGTTTGAGGCCGCATTGGGAGCCAATATATAGCATTACAAGAAGCCCTAATCAGGGTCAAAGCCTCAGTGGAAAGTGCACAGGCCATGGAAGGAAGTCAGCGTATAAAAAGGTATGTTGGATATCCAAGTTTCATGGTTTTGTTAGTCATGTTTAGATAGACTTGAATGACAACTTGTGCATAGTTTGGAGAACTGTTAGAAAGAGCCCTACTTGAGCAAGGGTTTATGTGCCCTACCTTATGTGATTTGATAATGATAAATGGCAATAATGGTTGCCCTTATGATAGTGATGATTGGCAGTAATAGTTGTCCTTATGATAGTGATGATTGTAATGGTTGTTCTTATTACAGTTATGAATGGCAATAATGGTTTTTCTTATAATAGTGATGTATGGTCGTGACACCTATGCTTGTGTCAGTGATATATAGCTATGATACTTATGATTGTGTTGATAACAATATTTGAAAGTGATATGACCATGACAGTGGTACGTGCTCCTATGGCAATTACTTGTACGCTACTTGAGACAGAGATGTATGCTACTTACAATGACATGGAGGCAGCCCTATCAGTGGTCTTGTGATTGTCTCATTGATAAACTTGTTTATTGCCACCTTATGAGTATCATGTATGATCCAGGGTTGGCCCTAGGAGACCTTACGTGTTTGATGTTGAAAGACTTGTGTGTCATTACTATTGTACATTGTATCTCAGCTTAACATTTGATGATATCTAAGAAGAAGAAGAATTGATTTTGGGTTTTCCCCCTTGTGGGGTTTTGCCCTGGTCCATGACCTAAATATTCATGTCCCTATTGTGTATGTTTTTCTTATAACATTCCTTATCGTTCCATTGCATTGTTTATGTTAATGTTCTCTCTACATAATTGCTAATGTTGATACGGAGTAAATGAAATGAGAAAATTGTTGAAAAAGTTTAAAATTGCAATTATCTACAATAGAGAACTATCTAGCACTAAAATTAACACTAAGAACATTCAAATATAGTATAATTTCATGCATTTCTTATTATGTAGGCTAAGACATTTATAATTCCTAAAATCAATACAAACACAAAGTGAAGGAAAATTACTCATTAAGTCCACCAAGTATTTTATTCGTAGTGATGACATTGTTTGTTTACTTTATCTCTCAAACCATGCAAAAAATGCATCACATAGTGGACTTATAGCATAATCCCTATTGCATAGATCTCATGATAACATGAATTATGTTACCTTATCCATATATCTTACATAAGAATCCCACCAAAGCATCAAAACAGGTGTTGCAAGAATTAAGGTTGCAAAGGATGCATCTCATTACACTTGGGCATGCATTAAGACGAAGGAAAAGAGATGTAAGGAACAATCTCAAATATTTGACACCTTTGATCACACTAGTACCAATGTTCCTAGAAAGAAGAAGAAAATCACACTAGTATCAAAAAAATTGAATGAATAGAAAATCATGATTCTTACTGTTAAAATCCCGATTTTTCATTTTGTGATATTGAAAGGATCCATTTTGTGCAAGGTCCTAAACTTAATCAAAAACATACAAGTTATCGCTGATATTAATAGTGTTTATTATCCCAAACAAAATATTAACATATTTTGTGTGAAACAAAGAAAAACGGTGCATTATGTACAATGAGCTTGACCAAACCTATACAAGATTGCTAGATTGTAGAGAGATTTGCATTCAAGTATTAATTATGTGTTTTTTTCCCAAGTATCTATTGCCATAATGAACAAAATACTAAGTCATCGAGAAGCCAACTAATGCTCTTGATTAATAAGAAACCATTAGATAGCAATGCTATAACCGTGTTATATTTGTCAATATGTTAAATGTTTTTAAAGAGAGAATATTATATGAACAAGAAGAAAGAGAAATGTTATGAGCTTATCTCTAATGTTTGGCCTTTAAAATTGTTATTGAACCATTTGTAGTGAATCTTGCTAATAAGTTTATAATGTCATTACAATTACACCCATAACCAATGACCAATTGCTTTGGTTTCTTGCAAAGCAAAGCGCCGAGGCAAAGATAACAAATGAAACGACATTATGGTGATGAAAGAACTTGAACACATTAGATATGGATATTAAACATCATGCCAATTATCATATCAATAAGGATAAAATATGTGCTTAACACTTGAATTCAATTAGGGATTCAAAAATATCAAGTATCCAAGCTTCTCCAAGCTTCACTTCGAAGCTTACATTAAGTGACACTTAAAATGGTGGATACATCAACACAGTGATAGGATTCTCTAGGAATGAACTTGTGATGAAGTTTATGTCGTGAAAGGGTACACCATATCAAGGAATAGATGAGAGCCAACAAGAATACAGATTATTTTAGTCTTTCGATGCGAAAGGAAAGTAATGGCTATCAAATCGTAAATCTTTCTCATGAATCACATCCATCCTTGTATAATAGGAAAGGTACAATGCTTGTTGAGCATCGAAGGGATGGGACTATTGAGGTTCATGGGTTGTTGAAAATATGACCCTTCATTTGAAATTTTATAATACTATTTTTCCTTCATAAATGACAAGTGATTTTAAAAATTTACAATTATTTTAAAGGGTGTTTTTTATTACCCTTCTAGGATGGGTTTGAACCCCTTGGAAGGACAAGCAAGGGTTCAATTTCGATTGTTGGACGGTACAAGCTTAATTTCAATAGTAGACACAGCGGGAAACTCCAATTGCTGCACTCTTCTCCGCTTTTCAATTTGATAAAATACAAACACAAATATTGTAGCTAACATCACTGCTTCAATACAAGGATTGATCATTTGTATTTATCTTAAAAGAGTCGGATTAGCTGTTGAGGGTTATATTTGCTTATATAAAAAGCTTACTTTAGACGAGTACATGATAGATAGAAGTTCTTGGACCTTCTGGAATATAAAGATTCCAAAATTAGAAATAATAGATGTACAAAGAGTTTAATAAGCCAATTGATATAATAGCAAACATAGGAGCAATTTTAACCCCAAGGAAGCTATAAATTAGAATGTTTGAAGATGGTAGTGTTACCCCTCTTGTTGTACAACACGTCATTTCATGTTGAAGATCCTACCTAAGAAGTATGTGTGTGGAGTATATTGGTTTCAAAGTTGTTATATGGCTATTTCGATGGATGTACATATGGATTATCATCTTTTTGGCATCTTTATCACACATCACAAAGTCATGCAATTGGATTTTTATTGAGAATTTGGATTGATGGGGAACATATCACTTGTGCACATTTTTGTAGATGCTTCCCTTGTGACAGTTTATTTGCTGACAACTTTGTGGTTATTGAGGCATTCTAATGGAAGTTGTCCATTTGTACACTTATTTAGCCCCTGTGTTGACCCCTAGAGCACCTAGCTTATAGATGGTACCATCATTTGTTTCTAGGTGGAACACTTTGGTTAGAGGTAATCTATCTTCTTTATTTGTGGATTCTTCAATGTGTTTTATGCCTTATCTAGTGGAGTACTCCACATTTGAACATGTTCCTAGGTGGTTTAGCCTTGCAACGACTATATTGGTGTACTCTTCATGTGACCATTGCCTTTATTGAGGAGCACCCTAGCTAACTGGGGTATTTTCGACATTTGAATGGCATTTTCGAGGTGTTTGTCTCCTCATTTGATGGAGTGTTCACTTGACTCTTGGCCCTTGGCACATTTATTGAGGCATGACAACACTACATGCACATTTGCCTATGCCACCTACCTAATTTTGTGGATCTAAGTGTTGTTTTGATGACCCTTCACATGGATCTAGGTTGTGGCACATCATTTGATGTCTCTTGCATCTTGGAGGATGAGTTTGATACTCCTTGGAGAAAACACCCTATCTTATTTTACTCTTTGGAGCACATGATTGAGTCTTCCAAGGGCTTGACTCCCCAATCTAGGGGAGAAATGCATCATACAAGTTCTACCGCATATGCCTTGATGTATTTTGGAGTAGCCTTCCACATAGAGTGGGTATATGTGGCACCTTTAATGAGTTTCATGGTTAAACAAACTAGATCTAAGGAGACGCCTTGCTTGAGGAGAGGACAAGTGGCATGTCTTGTTGAATGGCGTTGTCATTGATGTCAAAGGTAGCCATTAGTGATTAACATAAAAGATTGCATCCTCCTTGGAAGCGATGAAGGAAAGAAGGAAAGTCTTATCATGAATGCTTTATCTTGAACACTTTTAATATACGTCAGTGGATTGCACTAATTAGAAGTTCCAATGGACAAAAAGCCCCAGAAGAAAAGGAAGCCCAAAAGTTTAGAAGCCCCTGCGGTGTGATCAAGATGCCTCGCACTTGTTGAGTTACATGAATGGAAGGACAATGAATTTGCTCACAAGACCATCATCAAATAATACTTGTCTTGTTTCAATTGGTAGATTGCACGCCACATGGTTCATCGCAGTTGAGGAGATATGCCCTTCTAAAGTTGAAACCTGAGGTCATGGTCAAAGTACCCCTAGTTGAATTGTAAAGGAAACACTACAGTTGGCATAAGATGAAAAGTTCTTAGTCATTGCAAAAGAGTCATCTCTCCATGATGACCAAGACAATCTTATATGAAAGATTTATCATTTTGAAAAGGAGTTTAAATTAATTGGATTAAAATTATGAGCACAACGTTTCAACATTTGTAATATGGATCCATGGTCATCCCTCCAAAAGTTATGGCTTCTTATAAATATGGGGCAAACCCTAATGCACCAATTTATTGAAAAATGTGCACGGGTCATATGGACCTAAATTGGGGTTTTGTCAATGGCCATGGTCACTTTTAATAAGCAAGTATGGGCCAACCTAAGTCGGCTCCTCAATTCTCAATGTTTAACGCTGCTAGTGAATGATGGTGCCATGTCATCTCACTTACATCTTGGACCATTCGAAAAGTATATATATGTGAGCTAATGTGAGCAAAGAAATCAATCGGTGGAGAATAAAGGAGTATACAAGTTTTGTGGCAAATATCAATCGTCGAGTATTAAGTTTTGATCAAATGGTTGATTTTGGTCATGGTTCGATTGCAGAGAGTCTGATGACAAAAGGCAAAGTTTGATATGGCTGTGGAGGCTAAGCTCTATTGAGTAATTGTTTTGGAGATGGTCTGCAGTCTCACAAATATAATTTGTTTATGGTATGTGATTTGTTGTTCGTCGACTTCACTGACATCGATGAAACATGGTTGATCTTATTGTTTTTATTTTGTTCATTGGCAGACAGCCAACCATATCTATGAGTTCTAATGTCACAATTATGTTGAATGGACAAGCTAAGCAAAGAGTATTTCTAACAGGTGACCTATGTCACGTAAACATAGCATTATGGTAGTGGGATACTTGCACTATCATGCCCATCGAATTGGGTAGTTTGGCCACGTCAACAAATGTTAAAGACACGTCGACAGATACACAAGAACGCAGGATTGTTGTGATAAAATGTGGAGAGGTACATACCATAGATGTTGTGGAATAACTAACAAAGTATTACATCATTGATCCATTGACTACAATCGTGTACATCTTTTGGAACTATTAGTCATATACGGCGTAGACAAAATGGATCCATCAAATGCATATCAAGTTAAGACACACGTTCGTTCGCTTGACATTGTGCCACAACAAAATTAAGTCTACACGACAAGTTACAATATTCAACACAGTTGGTACGACGTATGATTGTAAGTCGAAATTCGAAAGTTCAGACTTGACAAGTTTTACCCTTTATTTGTTATGATTTTCATTTTTTCAAACAATTTGCAGAATCTGACAACTATTGAAGTGCGCACGGAAAGGAACAAAGAGTTGAATATTTAATTTCATGTTTGGCTTACTATAGTTATTTTTTATTTCTAGGAGCATTATTTATCCGATTTGAAAACAGAAAGACATTAAGCAATCAAGGTTCAGAGACAAATGCAGCTAAACATGTTTAACAGTGTTTTTGCTCGTGATTGATGACCAAAACCTCTTGTGTATGTTTGGAAGATCTATGAGCTTATTGCAGGTGTATCAGACGCATGATGCTAACAAGTTCCAAGAAGGATTTGAATGACCAAATTGTAGTTCTAGTTGAATAAAGTTTTTATGACAGCAGTGTGATAACGTAACAAAAATTGCCTATTGGACAAAAGCAATCATAGTAGTGTCAATGCAATGGCAAATTGAGGTTCAAGAAGGCAATGTGATCTACAATAGCATAGTCTATCTTATTCAGTTATTTTATCTTAAGGGTGGCAAGGTGGTGCAAGGTGGAAATCAAAGTCTCCTTTAGGTTGGAGCCTGAGAACACTTCAAGGTGTCAAGGTGGTGTCATGATGCAGTTTGCCAGGTAGTAGCCCTACAATGATCCACAAAAAACCCATCTCAAATGCCTCTCAACTATTATCTAGCCAATGCATTCATTCATCTAGCTTACTCGTCCAATGAAGGTGGGTCATTTATTGTGAGGTACATTAACCATTTTTGTACTCAAGTATTTTCATTTAATGTTTAAAGATATTATAGTATGGATCACAGGTTGAATTGGATGATTGACCATTATTGTTTTACACTTGATCCCTCACTTCACCTTGGTGTTATTACTTGCCCCTAGTCTAGTGTGACCTTCCTTAGGGCCTTTCATTCACTATCTAGAAGCAACACAAATAGGAGGCTCTAATGATGGTAGTGTTCCATGTTATCCACACTTAACATTAGCCATCATTCCCCTTTACTCCATTATCCCATATTTTGATTGGTTGTCGATAGTCACTCATGTTGGTTCCCTATTGACTTTGTCCTATGAGGAGTTGTATATACCCAAGGTTGATGCAGTCATAAGAAAGAAAGAGCATGAGCCAAATATCAAAAAGCAAAAGAATAGCTAGGGATGTCAAGCAAGAAAAAGCCAATTATAGCTTGAGCTCTAACCTTGCTTGTATAGACACTCATCCTCAAAAGTATCCATGCATATCATGTCTATCAAAGTAAAAGGAACACTTTAGGAACATCCCGACCTCAATGAAGCAGTAAATTGCCCCCTGCTAGAAGGGGCTATCTCATTATTGCATGATAATCAATGAAGCTTGCCAAACAAGCTATGTAAAGAGAGAAAAAGGCAAATATGGGGCTTGGAAAAACAAATGTGAGGGAAGGTAACTCAAGCAACTAAGCACTCTTTCTACAAAGGCACTCATGGACAATGGTTTGATATAACCTAGCATAAGGCTACGACATCATTCATGAAGTAAACCCCAATCCATATCACCTATTACCTACACCTATCTACTGAAAGAGTTGGGCTAGGAATTGTTCCTCCCCTTAGGGTTGGAAGCACCTAATAGGGCCATGTGATAACCCACCGATTCTTAAGGATTGTAACTTGTGTACAATCATAAGCTAGTCAGACATTTAAAAATGATGCTCGTGTGAGGTATTGTGATGGTTGCAATAGTGAATATGGCCAACTCTAATACTCTTATGGTTATTGCGCCCATGATGTTGATCTCACTTGAATCTTTTGAGTATGTGTTAGATATTGTTCCCAAGTACAGTTATCGTCCTTTGAGGGATTTGTATGATGCTTCTCCAACACTTTAGAGAAGGCACCCAACCCCTTTGATGATGACATGGGACACTTTGACAGAGGATGTTGATCTCACTTGAATCTTTAGAGTATGTGTTAGGTATTGTTCCCAAGTATAGTCAGCATCCTTTAAGGGGTTGTATGATGCTTCTCTAGCACTTTAGAGAGGACGTCCAACCCCTTTGATGATGATATGGGACACTTAGACAAAGGGCATTGAGAATTTACTAAGGAGTGTTGGCCTTAGGATGACTTGACACGATCGATGATACCCTCTCACTCCTTTAGGACCTTCAGCATTGTTTATCGGAGCTAGGAAGTTGCCTTGAGAGCAAATGTACCCTTGAGATGGCAAGACACCCCCAAGATGCCATTGCATCTACTTGATGGATGTTGCCTTGCTTTTGAGGTTATTTGATGATGATGATGAAGACATGGGACCCTTTGTAAAGGATTGTACATTGTTCACCGTGATGATGTCATACCCTAGCACAATGACATCTTCTTCTTGATGCTCTAGAAGATGTTGTGGCCACCCTTACAGATGACATTAGGCTTGAGAAGGCTTTACTTGATGATGTGGTGCCATTTTGATGAGGATACATAACTTTTGGGATGAGATGCACCTTCTAGAGCCATTCATTGCACACTTCATGGAGAGACGCACCTTTTGGAGGATGTCATCACCCTTAGGGCTTTAGGCTAATTTTAGAACAAATCAACTTGGTTAACCTTATATAAGTAGAAGCCCGAGGGAAGTCAATTTCCCTTTCATCATTGTCACACACACTTCAAGATCATTACACCACTTCTTGTCTCTTCATTCATGTGAGCTATGGGGCACTTGTGTAGCAAACTTCTCTTGACCCATCTTGGGGAATGTTTTATGGATGGTTTTCACTTTTGGATGATTATTACTGAATCTATGATGATATGTGCCAAGCAAATGTAAGGTATCTTCTTCTATCTTGTTCTTGTTAATGAATTAAGGTTTGTTAGCATTTTCATCAAGGTTTTGTTGATGTTTTATAGCTCTAAAATCTCCATCGGAAAGATTGTTGAAAAGTAGCTAGTAAAGGATTTCCTGACTAGTGCCTTAGTCAAGATAGGCCTCACTTAAGTCTTATTTAGCATACACAAGTCCCTAGAAATTAGGGCAAGTCATGGTGCAGTTAGCTCATGTGTAGGAATTGGAGACTTAGTCTTGTTTGTCTACAAGTACAAGTTGTATTTGGAAAAGGTTGAGTTAGAGAGTTTCAAAGTTTATTTGAGGCAAGACGATTTGAAGAGTCAATTCGACTCAAGTTTCAACTAGCAAGTCAAACTTGACTCATATTCCAAATACACACTTGCAATTTTTAGCCTGATCGAATTGCATAAAAGGAGGTAGAAAGGCACAATTGTATCATATTTTTTTTAGCACGAGTTTTGTGAGAGAGTTGGCTGCTAGGAAGAGCATGTAAGAAGAGGCTTGTACGCAGCTTTTGACAAAGACAATTCCTTGCAGAAGTCTTACTAGCCAGCGTGTGCCTTCGTTCCTACAAGGGGACAAGCCACCTTCCTAATTGCAAGGTCACACGCTTTTACCTTACTTCGTAGCAGATGGAAGAACTTTCCAAGAAAGCATTTTTCCCTATACTTTCTATCAACCAAGCTTA
Source organism: Pinus taeda (assembly GCA_000404065.3). NCBI lineage: Eukaryota > Viridiplantae > Streptophyta > Pinopsida > Pinales > Pinaceae > Pinus > Pinus taeda. The sequence continues at coordinate 12,610 of APFE031137822.1, forward strand.
TGCTTGGATGTTAATTTTAGTGAGGCTTGAGGCCTGGCATGGAAGGCTTCTTATACTAAAATGCCTAAATGAAATGCATGAGTGAGTGCTATTGCTTCCAAGAATGTATTGATATTAGTGCTCAAAAATAAAAGACAATGCTCAAATAAACAATACCAATATCTTTCAATGGAAAGGGAAAGTGAAACAATTAGCTCAATGTAGCTCCACAAGTTCCAAATATGTTGCTTTGCAAGTAAATGAAATCAATGCCAAATTGCTTCAATGGAGTGACACAAGAAAGACCCAACAATAATGATAATGCCACATAATATAAATTGACAATGATAAAGCAATGTGCTCAAGAGACTTGTGAAACCAAAGTAATGGATAAATTAAACTAATTTACGCTTGCCCAATAAATATAAAATACTTGTTTGCATCAATAGAAAAATTGCATGTGTTGTAGTAGATTGCCCAATAAAAATATTCAAGAAATGGATATGGCAAACATAAACCAATCTCAAATGTATACTAAAATGAGAATGGATGTGAGTGTTAAGAAATTAATCATGCACGAATGAGCTTAGCAATGAGATTAACAAAGAAAATTGGAGAAATTAAACTAAGAGATTAGTCTACCCACAAGCAATGATCCTCCCTCTAAATGGGGAGAAAGGATACCATGGGAAAAATCATAAGCTCCCTCATAAGAAAAAATAATATTTTTATTAGAGATTGGTTACAAAGAGAGAAAAGAAAAGCCTTTTGAGAAGACGTCCCATGGAAACCAAAGGAGTATTTTACAACATGCCACTTCCAAGGGCTAGATCTCTTCAAATAACAACTACGAGAGAGTCTTTGACAAAATCTAAAAATACAAGAAACAAAATTGTAGCAATCAAATCAGCCACAAAGAGAGTTGTATTCAGTGCTAAGGAGAGAGGCTAAGCCTCCTCTAGCCCACAGCCTAGTGAGAGAAGCATGTTGCACTCAAAGTAGAACTCAGCCTTTCGAGAAATGATGTCTCAAATACTCACAACCTCTTTGAATTTTCGTCTCAAATCTGCTCAAAAGGGGCTACAATATAGATCCAAAATGAGTGGAAAGATGACATGAAAGAGTCAGAATGATAATCTACAATTAGTGTACAAGAACTAGATCAAGACATGCAAGTAGAACTCCATATTTGTCTAACTAAAACCATGCTCTAGGTAACAAATAAAATCCTTGAAAGCACAAGATATTGATTAAGAAAAATATTGAATTTAAATTAATGTGATCTTAGTGCGCTAGAGGAAAGGAAACTCCCTCTTTCAAAATCGTTTAATGAGACCCTTGAGGCAAACTGATTGGGTCCTTCTATTCTTGATCTTGGGAGTTAGTTCATCTATTGGAGAGTTACCCCACGCCCAAGTAAATCCTTCAACCAAATCTAAAGATATCTACACACTTGGAAAAAGATGTTAGCTATCATAAAAGGATTAGATTATACAATGGAGGAGAAGACTAGAGATTTCACCAAAAATCTTCTAGTGCTCCTCTTCCTAGAGTATTTCTCTAACCCGAAAACTATACAAGATGGCTTGCATATGTTAATCCAAACAAGTAGCAAAATGATAACTAACATAATCCAACAGACATGTAGAATGTAAAGCACAACAATTGAAATAACATCACCTCAAGAAATGGAAAGAGAACACAAACACAATAGTACCCCAAAGTCTTTTTAATATCTGAAAATGAATACAAAATCCAAGAGAGTCTCTGTAAGCCCAATAGCTCGTTCTAAAGATACAATATGAGAGCCATAGGCTCATTTAAATAAAACTATGGGAGTCAATCTCATTATAGAAGTGATTAAACAAGTGGCATGAGGTGACAATCCCAAAGAGAAATTCGAATTTGTTGAATGGAGCTCCATTGCCAAGTGTAAAAATCGAATTCTAACAAGTGGACATCATTTTCTTCTTCCCTTATGTGCCAAATTCGAATTTTATGATGGAATGACAAGTGTATATGGGTGGTAACCCATGTGGGGACAATTTACCACAAAAATCTCCACCAAATATTCTCCCAAATCCTCCCAAATGTGCATTAACTTCACAAATTCAAATTTCCAAGTAAGAAATTTTCTCATTTAATGTCAGAAATTCGATTTTATTTGAGCACGTCCTTTCTTTGGTTTTAGGAGTCCACATCACCTTGGGACTTCACTTTAACTCCCCCATAATTTTTCACTTTATTTCCACAACATTTAGCATGTGTGGATATTTATTTTTCTCCATTTATTTAATTTCCAGCTTAATTAATTGCGAGATTTCCCACTAAACTTAGGAAAAGTGGGTTTTGAGTGTTAAAAACACAATTTAACCTCTCAAAGTGTGTCATAGTAGAAATTTGAGGGTGAGAGGTGTGAATTTCATTACTCGTACCCCATACAACTTCTCTAGACATCACTTATTACATTACAAATACAATTTTATTAGCAATTTCCGCAATGCGGAAAATCTAAAAAAAAATTAAAATGACTACCTAGACCTAACCAAATTCCACGAAATTTTTTATGTGATTTAGTATGGTAATATACATTGACTCTAGACACTAAGATGTGTTAGGGGCTCAACCTTCAAACCGTCACCCCGACTTTGGGGTAAAAAGTGAGTGAAAAAACCCAGAAAATTATCTGCCTCTAAAAGAGAAGGGATAGTTGACCAGATAAAAAAAACACTCTAAAGTGTACTCGTTTTCTGATTGAGTCCCAACATCCTAGGCCTGTTAGAAACTCAAAAACTCATCATTACTAATATCACTTATTACAATTCCCCGCAGGCTGTAGAATCTGGGTACAAGAAAGATGATGAGAAGATAGAAGTAGAGTTAAAAAACTCTGTTGATTGATGATACCTGATGGTACAAGTGTCCTTTGGATCATCCTTGAGTGTGGATTTTTAATATAATCATTAGGTGCCACTCTAGTGGTCAACAGGCGAATTTGTCAATAATGTTATACCACCACCTTAAGATCCCCAACAATTGGCCCAACATACTAAGAATAATGTCAAGGCTGGAGGATTATTCTAGAAGGGGTCAAAGATCATATAGTTCCTCATATCCATGAGAAGAAGTCATCTTATGAGATGTTCAAAGCTATCTTAGATCTATATCAGAGTTCATTGATACCAAGAAGCTTGCTCTTAAAGAGAAACCAAGGAGTATCCAAATGAGACCAGGAGAGCCTATCGTCACATATCTTACAAATTTCACTCAGGTTCGAGATGAGCTAGACGGTGTGGGTGTCACTGTACCTGAGCATGACCTTGTAAGTTTTGCCTTACTGGGACTTCACAAGTCTTGGTATGGCTTCCAAGATGTTGCCAGTGACAAAGAGAACTTTCCTAGTGGGGAAAGGTTATGGTGACTGCATTTAGGAGGAGATCCAAAGAAGAACATGTGATGGTAGATTACCAAAGATTGAGGACGAGGAGAATTTTGCTCTTGCAGGAAAGGCAAAGGGAACGCCGAGACTATTCAAAAGGGAGAGAAGAAGAAGAAGAAGGATCTAAGTAAGATCAAGTGCTTCCATTGCCATGAGTTTGGGCACTATTCTACTAAGTGTCCAAATCAGTAAGAGGTCCAGCAAGAATCATGTGGCTACATCAGCTGAGGTAGATGGGTTTGCTTCTCAGTTTGAGAAATATTTCTCATTGCTAGCTTGCATGGCAAGCCTACTAGGGAGCAGCACATGGTATATTGATTCTGGAGCCTCCTTCCATATGACCGGGAACAGGGACTATTTTGTGAAAATTTGGAGACCCAAATTTCTACTGCAACGACTGATTAAGTATCTTCTATTTGTTAAGTTACTGAACAAATTATTTACTGCATCCTATAGCGAATACCGAAACCAATACACTGCAGCCTTCACCAATTAAATTAAATGCAGAAATAAGAAATTGAGCAAAAAAGAAATACACAACACATGACACCATTATTTTTGGACAAATGTCCCCGAAAAAACCCAATGCAAGAAAACCAATGCAACAGTTGAGGGTTTTAATTATTATGCAGTAGTAAATATGAGTACAATTCGTTGGATGCCCAACTGGCTATTCGATACAGAGAGAAACTGGCAAAAAGGTTAATGAGAGAAATCTCACATTGTTCTGAGAGATTTGATTAGATCTAGGGCTTGCTGACTAGCCCCACGTTACCTCTGCGTAGCTTCAGCGTCAACCCTACGCAAAACTGCGTCTCTGGCTAGGCTCTGCGTCAATCCCCGTACTAACCTCCTACTAACTGGAAATCCGATCTTCAGGCCTTTCGGTCTCACACCCCAGCTTCTTGAACTGAATCTTGTCTCTCCTAGTTGGAATTCAAACTCCCTCTAAAGCTTTGCGTTGCCTTATTGAACTTCTCTTTGCCTTCTTTGCCTTGCACTCCCCAGATCTAGAAAGCTTCTTTTGGTCTACTATCCCTACCCCTCACTGCAAGAAATCACCTTGATCGATTCTCTAGCAACTGTTGTGTTGCCCCCTCTCTAAGAAATTCAATCTCTAGATCTCTCTCCGATGTGTTTCCCAAATGCCCGTCGAAGTCCTTATAATCCTCCAGTTGAGTAATCAACAACCCAGATTAGATTCTAATCAATGGCTCAGATATCATTTGGCTTTGATCTCTGTCTTTTTCTAGAAGTTTCACCCCCAGTTTGATTAATACCCTTTAATTATTTTAATTTCCTAAATTTAGACTTAGGCACCCATTAAAAATAATTAATTATTTTAATAAAACTATCTTTGAGTGGAATTTCCCAAAACGATTTATGGGTATTGTGGAATACATGTGTCCTAGCCTCCCTGCAAATTTTGAGGCTTAGAGCACATCTGATGCTACCAGAAATCAACATATTTCGACCATCTGAAAGAGCAAGACATGCAGATTCAGATCAAGCTAGGAGATGATGACAAGTACACATTCAAGGGAGTTGGTACGGTCAACTTTGAGAGGGAGTCTAGGAGCCTTCTCCATCTCAGAGATGTACTCTATGTTTCAAGACTGAAGAAGAACCTTGACTCAGCAGCAACCCTTGAGGACAATGCATATGATGTCATCTTCAACAGAGATAAGGCACACCTCAAGCACTTAGCTTCTGGAGCAATGAAGCAAATAGGTGTGAGGGTGAAGAGCCTTTACAAGTTGCAGGTTGACACATGTGCAACCTTGAGCAAGAAGGCAAGCGGTGAGCAAAGTAGAGATATTGGAGAACTTTAGCGCAGGCGCATGGGACACTTGCATCATGGGGCGCTGAAGATTCTTGAGTAGATTTCCACAAGATTAATAACATGCAATTTTGATCATCATGATGTGTGCAAGGGGTGCACAATTGACAAGTATGCCAAGACTTCTTTTCAGGACCGAGACAACAAAGCCAAAGGGATTTTGGAGCTAGTGCATTCAAAGGTATGCAGGCCCTTCTCTTCTTTGTCCCTTACGAGACACAAGTATTGTGTTATACTTTCTTTGATGATTTTTCTCGGAAAATTTGGATACTTTTCATGAAGAAGAAAGATGAGGTCTTAACCAAGTTCATGGAGTTTAAGGCCTTGGTAAAAAACCAAACCGGGAAGAATATCAAGGCTATCAGGAGTGACAACGATGGAGAATATGTCTCCAATGCCTTCAAGGCGTTGTACGAAGGAGGGCATTAAGAGAAAGTTGTAGCATCCCATAACCCTCAACAAAATGGGGTGGCTGAAAGGAAGAACCGCAGTATTGTTGGAGCGGCCAAGGCCATGTTGCATCATGCATGACCAAGGACTACCTATGTTCTTGTGGCTAGAGGCATGCAACATTGTAGTATTTCTACAAAACAAGGGTCCACACAAGGGTCTTCGACGAGTTACACCAAAGGAGGCTTTCACAAGCAAGAAGCCTGATGTTTCACACTTCTGTATCTATGGCACAAAAGATTACTGCCATGTGTCCAAACATACCAGGAAGGAGTTGGATCCCACAACAAACAAGGGCATTTTTGTGGGATACAGTGAGATAGCTCAGGGATATAGGGTGTATCTACCAAGACTCAAGAAGACAGTTCTCAGGCAAGATGCGAGGTTTTAGGAGGACAGAACTTTGAGGGAGCCCTTAGAGCGAGAGTAGATTGCAATACTTGAGATGGAGAAGCTACTCGCTCCCAAGGAGAAGCCTCAGCCAGGATCAAAGATTGAGTCTCAGCTAGGTGGCAAGAGACCCGCACAACAGTGTCCACACTAGGATGCAGGGCGAGATGATGAGGATAAGAGACCAGGACTAGAGTAGGTAGCTACTCAATTAGAGACTCTTAGCACGGGGAGGAAGAAATCCAAGTGGCTCGAGAAGTTGATTTAGGAGGCCAAGCAGCAGGTTGAAGCTCCTAGCACTGTGTTCAAGCAAAGCAAGTAGCCACAGAGGTACACAAGTTATATTACATTGATGACAGAGGCGGTGGACATTGAGCCTTCTAGTTATAAGGAGGCAGCTTCTTAGTGGGTTTGGCATGATGTCGTGGTGGAGGAATATTCCTCCATCATGGAAAATGATGTATGGGAGATTGTACCACGACCTGAGGGAAAATCAGTAGTTGGCTCATGCTAGGTGTACAAGGTGAAGCATGGAGCAGAGGATAATGTGGAGAAGCATAAGGCCAGGTTTGTGGCCAAGGGCCTCTAACAGATTGAGGGCATAGACTATGATGAGACCTTTGCCCCAGTAGCACGGTATTCATCCATTAGGACTATTTTAGCACTTGCAGCACAGATGGGGTGGAAGATCCACCAGATGGACGTGAAGACAGCATTCCTTAGCAGAGTGGTTGAGAAGGATATTTATATGGAGCAGCCAGAGGGGTTTGACTAGTTCAACAAGGACACACGTGTGCAAGCTGGATAGAGCTCTTTATGGGCTCAAGGAGGCTCCGAGAGCATGGTAAACTCATATTAATAGCTACCTTCGAGGATTGGGCTTCACTAAGAGTGAGATGGATGCCAACCTGTACTACATCATGGTTGGAGGGCTTCCACTCATTCTAGTGCTCTATGTTGATGATCTTATACTGACTAGAGCAGACAGCTTGATCCAAAATTCCAACGAGGGCCTTGCAAGGGAGTTTGAAATGATGGATATGGGGCTTACGCACTTTTTCCTTGGCTTGGAGGTTTAGCAGGGTGATGATGAGATCTTTGTGAGGCAGGGGAAGTACACTACAAAGATTCTCCGGAAATTTCATTTGCGCGATTGCAGTCCGATGGCCACACCTCTAGTCACAAATTGGAGGAAGGTGGATGCTAGTAAAGCAGAGCAAGTGGATGCTACAATATACAAATAGCTCATCGGGTCGTTGATGTACTTGGTCAACACATGACCTGATATTTGCTTTGCAGCCAACCAGCTAAGTCAGTTCATGATGGAATTGACCAGAGTTCACTAGGTTGCTGCAAAGCATATTTTGAGGTATCTCAGAGGCACAACAGATTATGGATTGTGGTATAGACAAGTTGATGGAGTGAAGCTTGAGGGCTTCAAAGACGCAGATTGGGCAAGGTGCTCCACATATCGGAAGAGTACTTCAGGTGGCGCCTTCAGCATTGGGTCAGTAGTTGTTTCCTAGTATAGCAAGAAGCATAGATCAGTTGCCCTCAGTTCAGTAGAGGCTGAGTACATGGCTGCAAATTTTGCAGCATGAGAGGCTATTTGGATCAGTGTTGTGAAAATCGCGATTAAATCGCGATTTAATGAAAAAATCGCGATTTTTTCAGCTTGCCGATCAAATCGCGATTTTTATACAAAAAAATCGCCTACTTTTTTTTTGCCGATTTTTACTGAAAAAATCGCGCTTTTTTCAAAAAATC
>APFE031137830.1:0-10695 GCA_000404065.3 Pinus taeda
TAATATTAATTAATAAAATGAGTAATATCAATTAATAAAAATAATTCATATCAATTTATTATTATTAATAATTAATAATGATATTAAATTTAATTATTAATAATTTTAATTTTAATATTAATATTTGCTAATATTATTTATTAATATTAATTTATTATTATTACTTAATAATTTATAAATATAATTAACAATAAATGCAACGATATTTATTAAAAATATTAGTATTGTTAATTAATAATAATAGTATAATTAATGTAAATGCCCTACAATGCAATCTAAAATTAAGGATGTACTAAAGGGTCTAGAGGGATCAAAATATCTTTTTCAAAATCAACAGTTAAGCATGTATCTAGGAGTTAAGATAATTTATTAATTTTATTATTTTTATTTTTATTTTTTTGCCAATTCAAAATGTTTAAAGCATTACAAAACATCTCTACCTATACTAGGATAAAATGTTTGCATAGGGATTTAATGGTAAATATAAGAAAAAAATTATTAATGAATTGGGTGAGGGCAAATCTTGGATAAAATATAGTTATTACAATATTGATTACCATTCACACCCAATAAAACTCAATAGGGATGGGAGAAATACTAACTAGAATGTAATATTATTACATTTTACTTAATATTTATTGTCATACCTCAACCTAAATATTACATTTTACTCAATATTTTGTAATTTTATAATTGAATTTGTTTACTTACAAACTTCAAGTATAAACAAAAAAATACAATAAGAAGTGGACAACTTGAGTTGGAAATATTAGGTGAAATGTAATATTATAATATTATATTTTTCTTAATAAACCTATTAAAAAGTGGAAATAGGTAGGCACAAATAATAGATAAAATGTAATAATTACATTTTTCATCATATTTCCCCCACCTCTCATCATATCCACACAAATGCACAATACCTCTAGCATATCAATAAATTTTTTTTTTTACTTTAATGACTACATGGAATGCCATCATTTTCTACACCTAATTATGTATATGTCCTTTTTTTTTTTTTTTTTAAAAAGAGTAATTTTTATTTCATTATTTTGTTATTTTATTTTATTTTCACCTAGATAAGATATTTAGGTTACATTAAGTTATACATTTCTAGCATACTAAAAGAATTAGATCTAGGCTCAATGAAGGAATTACATATCTCAATAATTTTTCTCTTTCTTTTTTAAATTCTATTTACTTTATCTCACTATATAAAGTATCATGTAAAATAAAGGTGAAAAATTAAGAATTTTTTTTATGGCCTACATTGTTTTAAAAGTAGATTTTTCTTTTTTTTCTAAAGAAACATTTGACACAACATCTCAAACATATACATATATTAGGTGGTAGAAGAAGGCATATATATATATATATAGAAAGAAAAAGGAGAACAACGAGAATGAGGAGGACTAGATTTACACCCCATAGGTCCAAAATAGGAACACGACCGACATCTTTTCAAGAAGCCAATCCTGAGGTATGGGTAAAGTTAGGGGAAGAACCACACAACATTAATACTACCATCTTGGAAACTAAGCAAGAACTGAAGGATGAGATGGCCCGGTTACAGGCAAGGCTGATGTAGGAGCAGGAAAATATTATGAAGAGTCAATTTGATAGATAGAATCAGTGACAACCAATACCCAGCCCAGAGCATGGGAACATGACTCGAAAGAAAGAATTTTGAACCGAGAACTTGGAAATGGAATGCGTTGAGGAAAATTAGGAGGAAACGTATGATAATGCATCATAACGCAAAATGAAGAAAAGACAAAGGGTAGGACTGCAAGGAGAATTTCAGATAATTAAACTGTCCCTCTTCGATGGTGAATAAGAGGAGGCAGCTAAAGCTTGGCTTATTAATATGAATAAATATTTCCATCTATATGAATATTACCATAACTTAAAAGCTCAATTGGTCATCTTTGAGTTGCAAGGGAAAGCCACCCTATGGTCGGAGGAGGTAAAATCTATGTGTGGAGTGAATGAGCAAAGTATAACTTGGGAAAAGTTTCAAAAATATTTTAAGGAGAGGTATCTAACTGAAATATTTTATGATGGAAAAGAAAAGGAATTCCATGATCTTCGATTGGAACAGATGACTATGGATGAATTCATAGAAAAATTTACATCCTTTCTTCGATATGTTCCTTACATACGAGAGGAAAAGGAGAAAACACAATGATTTATCAGCAGCCTATCATTGTTCATGAAAGAGCATCGCTAGTTAAATAACCCAAAAGCCATGGATAAAGTTATATGAAAATCTTGGATTTGCTATCAGCAATACAGACAAAAGGGAGATGTGGGGAAAAGATAGGTTGATAAAAGGGGAATTAAATTCCAACAACAAGGGAAATAAAGTTGTGATTAGCAAGGGACCCCATAAAGGAAAAGCAAACGGAAACATGAATAGAAATCAACCGAGATTTAAATTTCCAAATGAGTCTAAGACTACTGAGGAGTGAGAAATAACTGAAGTGGATATAACATCTAGACCTCGAGTATAGTGTTGGGGATGTGGAGGACCACTTTATGTTAAAAATTGTCCCCATCACAACAGAACTCATCACGTTGCACAAATTGAGAAAGCATCACCTGTGGGAGAAGTAGAAAGAAACATTCCAAAAATTAATGCTGCCCTCGAAGACCATCAAGCGGAATACCAGCCAAACATGATAGAATTTGATGGTAAAATCTGAGATCAAAATCTATCTATTTTTATTGATCCAAGAGTTATTTTGAGTTATATTAGCCCTAAGTTAGTGGAACAATTTTGTTTGCAAGTTGTTAAGTTTAAGAGTCCTTGGTTAGTATAGCTAGCTACAAGGAAAAAAGGAAGGGTGTTGGCCAAGGTCAACAGTTTCCCCTTACAATTAATTGGTCACTCTCTTGTGGCAGACCTGAATGTATTGCCCTTAGGATCTTATGATATCCTTACAGGTATGGACTCGTTGGAAATGCATTGGTCCCTCATTAACTGTAAAACCAAAACCATTAGTTATATGGATGAAGAGGGAAAGAGGCAGGAAATTCAAGGCATAATTAGAACTTTAAAATTAAGAACGGTAACCAACTCTCAATTAGAAAAGTGCATCTGAAAGGGATGTAAAATATATCGAGTATTGGTAGGATATGCCAATTCAAAGAGAAAATATGTTTCTTTAGAAAATATACCTATAATACATAATTTTCCAGATGTGTTTCCTGAAGAAATTTGGGGACTTCCTCCAAAAGAGACATAGATTTAACCATCGAATTAATTGTGGGAGCTGCCCCGATATCACGAGCCCCAAATCGCATGAGCATACCAGAGTTGACAAAGCTAAAGATCCAGCTACAAGAACTGCTTGATAAAAAGTACATCTACCCAATTCCATCACCTTGGGGAGCCACGGTACTCTTCGTTAAGAAGAACGATGGAACCCTACGAATGTGCATGCATTACTAGCAATTAAAAAAACTAACCATCAAAAATAAGTACTCCTTACCTCGTATAGACGAGCTATTTGATAAGGTGCTGGGTGAAACCATGTTTTTAAAGATCGACCTTCGTTCCGGTTACTACCAGATCAGAGTTAAGGAGGATGAAATAGCTAAGATAGATTTTAGAACTCTCTATGGACATTATGAGTTCGTTGTGTTGCCCTTTGGGCTAACTAATGCCCCCACAATTTTCGTGTCTCATGAACAATATATTCCATCAGTATTTGGATAAATTTGTGTTGATTTTTATCGATGACATATTAATTTACTCTCAGAATGTAGAAGAGCACAAAGAACATCTCCATATAGTTCTGCAAACTTTTGTTGAAATTTCTAATTTTACTCAATTAGAAACCCTCCATGCACTTTATCTCATTTATTCTACCTACTTGTTACTTTTACTTAACAAGTTATTTACAATGTAAATACTAAAAATAAATACTAGTGCATGCTCAACATATTACAGATCAACAACTAAAAGAAACAAGAACAAACACACCATATGACACAATTATTTTTGGACTACTATCCCCAAAAATACCCGATGCGAGAAAATCGATGCAACTATCTAAGGGTTTTTCTTATTAAGCAATATCATAGTACAATCTCGGTGTTGAAACTAGCCTACCCAACAGAGAATTTATTTAGTAGTAATACTCTCTGTTTTTGAAAAATCTACTCGTTGAAACCCTCGATAATCCTTTCGGCAGCTATTTAGCACCAATTTGCCCCAGAAACCCTAGCGTATGCCCAATATAGACTATGTGAGTCTCTCCTAGCCTAGTCTTAGCACTATGTCAGCCTATCTTGGCGTGTGATAGCCCAAGGAGGCTCTGCATCAACTCTCTTAGCCTCTGCATCAGCTACGATGGCCCCTCTGGTGCTGTGTGTCTCTCTCTCTGGCTTCTTTGCTGTTATCCTCACAATATCTATGCCTCTCTGTCTCTCTATACTCAATGCCCTCAGTTTCTCTCCCAATCACTCATTCTATCTCTCTTAGCAAACCTTGCTCTAGAGAATATAATGACTCATCACTTTGGTGTCTTCTCCAAGTGACCCTCAAACCTCCTCTTATACTTTTCTTGTTGACATCTCAATGGCCAAGATTTGATCCATGTCTTTTGGACCACTCTAATACATTCATATTAATACACATTAATATTTTATTTTCCCTAAGTTTAGACTTAGGGACTCCATTAAAAATATTAATGATTTGAATATCTTATGATCTATTTAGAATATAAACCCTTTCTGGGTATTGGAGATCGCATATGCCCCAACCTCTCCACCAAATTTCATGGATATATCACATGTGACGCTACCCCAAATCAACAACTTTAAGAGAGCATCACTTGTATGCAAAATACAACAAATGTGACTTATTTGAGGAACAAATCCAATATTTAGGACATATCATTACGAAGGATGGAATTTTTGTAGACCCCAAAAAGATAAAAAGAGTAATGGATTGGCTAGTACTAAAAGATGTGGTGAACATAAGGTCATTCATGGGTCTAGCTCGATACTATAGGCGATTTATCGAAGGATTTTCCACGGTAGCATACCCCATCACCTCTCTGAAAAAAAAGGGAAAGACTTTCAAGTAGACCATGGAATGTCAAAATATTTTTGATCGGCGTAAGCATTTACTTACCACCATGCCTATTTTGAGCATTTCAAACCAAAATAAAGACTGTGGTTTGTACAGATGCCAACAAGGAAATTGTGAGTGGCATACTAATGTAAGAAGGTGAAGTAATTGCTTATGAATCTAGGAAACTTAAGGAGCACGAGAAAAAATACTAAGCCTATGACTTAGAACTAACAGTAGTCATACATTTATTAAAAATGTGGCGACATTATTTGATGGGTAAGAAATTTCTTCTAATGACTAATCATCATAGTTTAACTAACTATTTTATACAACCCACTTTGAATGCTAGGAAAGCTCATTGGGTCGATTTTCTAAGTGGATTTCATTTTGAAATAAAACACTTGAAAGGCAAAGAAAACCGGGTCGCAAACACATTAAGTCGGAAAGTACATTGTATATGAAGTCTCATTCAAAGAAGCACGAACTCACTTTAATGAGCTGATTAAGGAGGCAGGCACGTCTCATCCATAATATAAATTTTTATGCCAACAAGAATTTTTTTTAAATGACAATGAATAGCAAGTGGGATATAAAATAAATCATGAAGGCATGCTGATTTATAAGCAGAGAATATATGTACCTAACCAAAAAAATGTTAAAGACTTAATTCTAGATGAACATCATAAAAATTTGTATGCGGACCATCGTGGATATCATAAACTAATTACCACACTTAGAAATGAATATTTATGGCCTCGTATGAAGAAAGAAGTGATCCAATACTTAGGTGCAAGTAAAAGTAGAGTATAGTCATCCGCAAGTAAAAGTAGAGTATAGTCATCGAGCCCGTTTGTTACACCCTTTGCCTATTTTCGAATGGAAGTGGGAAACCATTTCCATCGATTTTATTAAGGGACTACCTAAGTCAAAATAGAAGAATGATTCAATAATGGTGGTTGTGGATAAGTTGAGCAAGTCTCCTCACTTCGTACCACTACAATACCTATAAGGTTGTACAAATTGCTAATATATTCACTCAAACCATTTTTAAATTACATGGATTACCAAAGGTCATATTTTTTTATCATGATGTAAAATTCACATGAGCTTTCTCAAAATCCTTTTTTGAAGGTTTAGGCACCCAACTACATTTTAGCACTTCTTACCACTCCCAAACCGATGGGCAAAATGAGGTAGTGGAATATATGTGCGGACTACGTAATGAAATAGCCATCCAAATGCGAGAACCACATACATTTGGTAGAATTTTCTTATAACAATGGTTACCACACATCACTACAAATGAGTATGTTTGAAGTAATGTATGGAGAAAAGCGGAGGACATGGTAAATTTAGGGGCAAATTTTAGCCGAAGGGAAACATTTAAGGGGTTTTCATTTGAGAGGGGCAAACTTTTTATAAAATGTTCATTTAATATTTTTAGCCCAACTTTTATTTAAAAAATAATTATTTTTTTCATTTTAGCGTAGAAAAAGGGGCGAATAAGCTATGAAAAGTCCCATTTGACCTGATTCCCCTAGCTTGGGAAGTTATATTCCATTGCACTCGCCCATTTTCTCCTTTGCAATGTTAAATTCGTTTGCAATGGCCCATTTTATGGCTTGGTAGGTGGTTTGGGAGGTTGTATTTGGTCCCAATAAATAAAAATATAAATAAAGAGGAAGTATGGTAAATAAATAAAACCTATTTATATACTTACTCAAAAGGTATGGTAAATAAATAAAAATATAAATAAACTAGAGGTATGGTAAATAATAAAACCTTTTTTTATATTTAGTCCATAACCACCCAAATACCATATTTATAAAAGAGTTATGGTAAATAAATAAAACATTTTTTTATATTTACTGTTTAAGTCACATCATATTTAGCACAAGCAAGGGTGTAAATAAATAAAAATATAAATAAATTGAAAGTATGGGAAATAAATAAAATCTATTTTTATACTTACTATGGTAAATAAATAAAGATATAAATAAACTAGAGGTATGGTAAATAAATAAAATTTTAAGAAATCTAACAAAATGTTTTATTCAAGTGAATCCTATGTGCCAAATACCATATTTATAAAAGAGTTATGCTAAATTAATAAAAATATAAATCATATGTGTCAAATACCATATTTATAAAAGAGTTATGTTAAATTAATAAAAATATAAATAAACTAGAGGTATGGTAAATAAATAAAACATTTTTAGCAACTTAACCCTCGACCACGTCATAGTCAAGAGTCAATAAACCCCATATTAATAATTATAATTGGTTAATCAGCAATTAATAAAGGAACCCTAGTTAGTTGCAAATGGGAAGTAGTATTAGATAGATGGTATTATTAATACACTATATTGGCCCGTGGTATTACAAGTAGGAGTAATATATATAAAGGATAGAAACTTAATGCTAGGAGCATTGTGCCTTATTTTTGTAATCTAGCCAGCTCTGCTCTATTGGAAGTTGCTGCCAGGTTGCGAGGTTGCTACTGGAAGACTATTGGACGTTGCTGCGAGGTTGCTACTGGAAGACTATTGGACATTGCTCTGAGGTTGCTACTGGAAGAGGCAATTAAATATTACTATCTCAATTATTTGTTCTTGGTATATTTTCTTAGATAGGTCTCTTTTCTTCGCATATTGTGTATTTGGGTATCATTTGCAGGTTAAGAACATAACATCTTTGGACTATATTTAGGGCCTTAAAAAAACCAAAACTCCACCTATTGCTTCATTACTACTCAGTGCACAAGAAATGTATATAGATCCCTCCATTAGAAAGAAAGTTAATCTCACTAAAAAACACCAAGCCTCCACCCATTACTTCCTTAGTCTGTAATGCACAAGAAATATATGCAGATTCCTCCAACACCAAACCTCCACCCATTGCTTCATTAGTCTGTAGTGCACAAGAAATATATGCAGATCCCTGCTTTAAAAAGAAGGTTGATCTAGCCAGAAAACACCATGCCTCCACCCATGGCTTCATTTGTTCTCCGTTAGTTCTCAAATGGTTCCGCCGGCCATTAATGCCTTCAATTTAATCCTTTTCAAGATTTTCCGCTAGGAATCATCCTCGAGCGTGAGAGGTGGCTCCCCGGACACCACTTTCAATGCAATGGAATTCTTGCTAGCAGCATAAACTCCCTCCCTGTGGCCAATCGACATCCAAGGAAGATTCTCCCGTTACCTGTGGCCAATCAACACTGTGCTATCAACTACCGTCCAAGGAAGATTCTCAATATGTTATATAGGGCTAGTCTATGGAATGTACGAAGAGGATTTTTTTGGGGGATAGAGCCTCCCGTTAAGCCCTTATGGGAAGAAACGCGGACAAGACAACCATGTCCCTTCACTTCGTCAATATTCCATCCCTCGTTGCCAGCAAGATGCTTGTCTGGCCCCATGTACTATGAGTAATAGCAGATCATAGTGGTAGAGGCCTGACTCTGAGCGCAACAAGAATATGACAAAATATAGAATAGTTAGTTTACAAGAAACAATATAGTATAGTTAGTTTAGAAGAAATAGATTGATAGATAGTTAATTTGGTTTTAATTATTATTTTTTATTAGGGAAAATTTTAAGGATGGAAGTTTATTTTAAAGTTTAGTTATTTTGGCTAATGATTTTGTAGTAACTTCTAGAAAATCTTGTAGCTTCCCAAAATCAAGGAAATGATGGTTCCTTATTCATTCTGATTTTTTTGTCATGTAGATTGGACCACCTCACTATGCATGAGGGCCTAAGTTCTAAGCTCATCAAGAGCATTGAGTTGTTGCAAGCTATCTTTCTGGACATTAGTGATGTCTCAGTCCAATTTTTTTTCCATTCTTAGGGTGTTGTACTCATTATTAATAGACAACAATGCCTTATTTCCATAAACCAACTCAGAGGGGGTGAAACAACTGGTGGTTTTCTACCTAGTATTATTGGCCCAAGTGGAGTCCAAAGTGAGGTTGGCCAATCACTTATGGTACTATTGAAAAATGTATTCAATATTTTCTCTAAATCTCTATTCATGAGGTGGAGCTACCCATTTGTTGGAGGATGATATGGAGTGAATTTTTTGTTGCTTATATGATGTTGCTCCATGATTCCCTCAATTAAATTTGAAGTGAAGTGAATTGAGCCCCTCCCTTCACAAAAGATGTTTTTAGGTAGAAACTTGGCCACCTTGTGCTATGTTGCTTCCTTTATTGGCTTTACTTTAGACCACATTATCAAATAATTAGTACACATAATGATGTATCTCTTTTATTTGGATGGGGATCAATTGGTCCAATGAAATCCATGTCCCACTTCTCAAATGGCTCAAGGGTCACTTGAGTTTGCACAGTCATTTCATACTTTAGTATCCTTTTGGTCTCTTTTGGCACTCATCACATCACCTAGTGTACCTCATATCATGTTAGTGTAGAGTAGACAAATAGTAGCCAACATGAAGGATTTTGAAGGTTTTTCTCTTAGAAACAAGGTGGCCCCCATAGGGTCCATCATGGCATGCTCACATGCAGTCAAAAACCCCATCCTCCCTTACACATCTCTTCAATATCTCATTTCTTCCAAATTTGGACAGATTTTGGTGAATCTAATTGGAAGGGGCATTTTTTTTATATTAAATGAATCAAATCACTATAAAAATAAATGAAATGTCAAAATACTTTGGGAAATTAAATTTTATAACACTGCATGGTACAGGCAATCACATGGCAGAAAGGAATGACCAGATGCCTTATTGGCTCCCAGAAGGGTGGGGCTATGAAGTAAGAGTAAGAAGGAGTGGAAAGATTGATAAGGTATTGTTCTCCTCCTAAGGCCAAGGATGCAGTGCTTGTGTTTTATTTTTAAATACCTTTGTATAGCAAAATTTCAAAAAAATTGTCAAGTAACAAAATAGTATATTTGAAGTAGGCACCATTGAGAATTTCAACTTATTAGTGATTTCTAATATTTAAAAGTTAATTCCTATTAATGTAGTTGAGAATTATATTATTATATCTGACCATCACAATTGTGTGTTTATTTACAGCTTTATTATGAACCCATGACAGGGCGTCAGTTCAGATCTAAGAATGAAGTGTTGAGTTTTCTATCAGGAGGAGGAGACAAATTAATACTATTGTTGCTTGCAGCAGAGTGCATAGATAGACTTAGTAGGAATGTTCCAAAGATTAGGGTATTAACTTAGCTCATTAGGAATGTCCTAAATCTGCATTGCTGTAATAAGGAGCTCTAGGTTAGAAATGTATTTTGAAATAATTTTTGATTGCATGCATTTGATGTACCCTATGGGCAGCTAAAGCAGCTAAACATGGAAGGTATTAGAGTGATAAAGTCTACTTCTAAACAAGATATTATATTCCCACTAGAAATTAAGTTGGTTTTGTGATTATGTGATTATTTTCTCACTTCAATTCTTACCATGTGATTATTTTGTCTTCCCATACGTGATATGTTTCCTCATATGAAAGTTATTACCCTAAAAGTATGTAATTGATTTTTCTTTCATGGTAACTACAGAAATGATAGCTTAGTAATATATTGTTCAAAACAGTTTCTATTCATTGCATTTATAGTTCGAAAATATGTAATTGATTT
>APFE031137839.1:4514-17174 GCA_000404065.3 Pinus taeda
AATCATGATTAACATTTCTTTTGTTCTCATCATGAGTTTCCTTTACTACCCTTTCACCATTAGTAAGCATTTCTTGTAGAAACTTTGTCAAATCTGTCTTCAAATCTTCCATGCCTGTGTTCAAATATGTCTTCAAATATATCTTCAAATCATCCATCTTAGCTTTCACGTCATTCATCTTAGCTTCTACGCCTTTCTTTAAACAATCCATCTTAGCTTCTATGCCTTTCTTTAAGCCATCCATCTTAGCTTCTACATCTTTCTTTAAACCATCCATCTTAGATTCTGTTACTTTTTGTGCAAGTGATACTTGTTGCACTTGGTCTCATAATTTTGATATATCATGTTGCATTTATTCCTCTTCTTCATGAGTCATGCTAGAGCTTTCAAGTAGCTTACTAGGTGTTTGCATTTTCTTTCCTCGGGGCATCAATTACTGATAATAATGCTTTACTATGCCCTTTGAATTCCTTCAAACTAATTTTTCAAACCAAGCTTATGCAAAAATTTAAAAAAAGCTACACACCTTTTTTCACATTGTAGGAGCTTGATATTGAAATTGATGTATCTCTGTAATTTTGGATCATCTAGTTTTGAAATTTCGACTTACAGTAGCCCTTTGCGTCCTACTTCCAATGCCACCAGTCTAATCCAAATTAGATTCTCCAGGGAAGAGTTATGCCAAATATCCCACAGTGACTTGATTATAGACTAGTTCAGTAGAGCGAACTTGTACGATGTGCCACATATCTCTGTTTCGACCTTTGGCTCTGAAAGAAATATATACAAGAGACTATAGTCCGTCCTCTTTCTGTGCCTTCTTACGAAATTTCAATCCAATGCTCAAAGAGAAATTTATGATGATTTTCCCCAGGTCACGTGTTTGGAATGTAATTCAGGAGTCTGCAAAAAGACCAACTTCCTTAGATCACATCTCCGCAAATATAGCGTGAAAAGCTCTGAAATTCAGACTTGAGGTTCAGTATGATTTTGTCTCAAATGGGTTTTTTCTATATTTTTGCTTCTGAAATGTCACAGAAAAAAATGTTATAGCGAAAATGACACGATGACCTATTTGGAGCAGCGAAACCCTAGAATCCAAAGCTTCGATACCAAATGTTATGAAACTAGCTCACAAATAGATAGAAAATATAGATCAACGCCTTAGAATTCAGCCTCTTCGAGGGGGCAACCTCCTTTACATTACACGAATGAATGATTCTTTGATGATTCAGTTGACAAAACCTCCTTTCTATATATAGGAGTCTAAGGAGTCACAATAAAACCCAATTGACCTAACAATAATAATATAAAGGCACAAAAATAACAATATGGGCACAATGGGGGCACAAAAATATTAATAAGGGATAAAACTACAATAGTAATGGGGTAATTACTAGTATTATAGGGACCTAACAATGCGACATTGTATTTTTGGAAGAAACCCTAGGGAAGGCTGAGCAGATTTTTTGGATACTACACTCTATGTTGCCTGGTTGGTGTTTTCATGCTCTAGATGTAAATGGAAGATCTAGGGGTATTTCATTGGGTATAAACTCATGTTCCATAAATCCTATTTCTGTTTGGGGAGGCTCTGGCTTCCTTCAAATGGGCATTTTCTCCTCAGAAATGGGCACAAACCTACCTATAGTCAATATCTACACACCAAATCACAATAGGATGGAATTCTAGAACCATATTTTACAGCTCTCCCTGTTTAATGTTAATAATATCATTTTTGGAGGTGACCTCAATTTCAATATTGGTCATGAAGAATCCTGGGGACATCATTCACAGTTGGATCCTTTATCAGGCATATGGATTAATTATTGGAACAATATCACTTGATTGAAATCCCTATGAACATAAAGCAACCAACTTGGCATAACAAGAGGATTGGAGATGCGACGTTGGGAAGGAGATTGGATCGATTCCTCATAAAAGAGGATTTGCTTTCCACGCTCACAAATTTTAGTTAATGGGTTGGATTTGGAGGGATCTCTGATCATTCCCCCATTTATCTAGAATTGGTTGGTCCATCCCAAAAGCCCAGAGCACCCTTCAAGTTTAACTCAACCTGATTATAGGACCTTGATTACCATAAATTAGTTATTAATTTCTGGAGAGACTACCCCCCTACACAAGGTTGTAATCTGGCTAAAGGCTTCTGCTAAAATCTTATGGAACTTAAAAGTCTCTCCATTCAATGGGCCAAAGCAAAGCGATCTAGAGATGACCAGACTCTTTATGATATATAACACCAAATTGCAGATCTGATTGATGACCATGGAGGGGGATTCATCTCTGTTGCAGCAAAATCTACTCTCATTGATCTTGAGGCACAGATATTGAAGATTCTATAGGAACAGGAGGAGACTTGGAGACTTAGAAGCATAGCCATTTGGCTAAAAGAAGGTGATGACAACACAAAATTCTTCCACAATTTTGCCAAGGGAAATAGGGCATGTAACACCATCTGGAAAATGCCTACTGATCATGGATAGTACGCAAAATCCTTTTGTCAGCTGGCACACTTGGGAAATACACATTTTTCAGCAGCTCTTCAAAGCTACCCAAGGAGCATCGCTTGCTGAAATCATCCGCATTGCTGGTCATTTCCCACGAGTTGTGGACCCATAATTATCTTATGATCTTAACAAACCTATAACCATGGGAGAATTGGAGGGCACCCTGAAATGGTTCAATAAGGATAAAATATTGGGTCCAGATGGTTGGTCAGTGGAATTCTAACTAGCCTTCTTTGAGATTTTAGGCTTGGACCTTCTCAAGGTCATAGAGGAATGCAAAATTTCTGGGCGTATGTATGATGTCACTAATACCACCTTTATTGCCCTCATACCAAATGTGGATTCCCCTCAATCATTAAACGATTTCTGACCCATCTCTCTATGCAATTTCCTTTACACGATTATAGCTAAAATCATCGCCAATCATATCAAACCTATTCTCTCAGACAACATATCCTCTGAAAAATTTTCATTCCTCCACAACCGACAAATTCACAAGGCTATAGGCACTGCCCAAGAAGCCCTCCACTCAATAAAACTGAAGAACTTGAAAGGAGCCATTCTCAAAATTGATCTATCAAAGGCTTTTGACCATGTTAGATGGATCTATATCAGGATGCTTCTAACACATCTCAGTGTCCCAATCCCATTCATCCGTTGGATTATGTGTTGCATTTCTATTGTCTCTTTTAGCATTCTTATCAATGGATCTGCCTCCAACTTCTTCCATTCCGAGAGGGGCCTTAGGCAGGGATGTCCACTCTCCGTACTACTTTTCTTGCTGGTCATGGAGGGATTAAGCAAGATAATCTCACATGAGAAAAGAGATGGGAGATTACAGGGACTCAAAATCACTGAACAATTCATCCTTAATCATCTCCTTTCCATTTATGATGTGTTTATCTTCTTCAATGGAGGAATTCATGATTATAATACTCTTTTTGATGTAATGCAATTATTTTGTTCGGCCACTAGGATGGAAATCAATAGACCAAATTCCACCATCACCTTCTCAAATTGCTCACCACGAGAAACTAGACATGCTTATTAGAATTTTCCCTTCCAAAGCCTTCAAATGGAGGATGGATTAAAATATTTGGGATTCCACATTAAATCACATGGATACAAAATTGTGGACCTAGTTGATGACTAGGGTGGAAAAAAGGTTGATCAACTAGAACCATCAATTCTTGTCCAGAGCAGTGCGACTAGTGCTTATCAAATCTATCCTAGAAGCCACTCCGATATATTGGATGTCTCTTTTCTGGATTCCATAAGGAATCCTCTTGAGAATACAAAGAATTTGTTGCAATTTCCTCTCAAAGGGGCACAAGGAAGGGAAGCACTTTGCCTGGTTTAGATGGAGTTGTATTGCTCTACCCAAAAAATGGGGGGGATGGGGCCTCAAAGATATCCCTACCTTTTCACATGCATTGGATACCAAATTTGGATGGCTGCTTCGAAAGTCTAGAAGCCTGTGGATAGAAGTGGTCATCAATAAATATATATGGCCCAAAAACCTCATGGATGGAATTTGATTACCAGCCTGGAACAAATAAGGAATATCAATCATATGGAAGGTTTTTTACAAACCTTCCCTACCATCAGGAGTGGCCTAACCTGGAAAATAAATAATGGAAAAGTAGTCCACATTGGGATAGATCCATGGGCAGGATGCGACAATATATATGTGTTTATCTTCTTCAATGGAGGAATTCATGACTATAATACTCTTTTTGATGTAATGCAATTATTTTGTTCGGCCACGGGGATGGAAATCAATAGACCAAATTCCACCATCACCTTCTTAGATTGCTCACCATGAGAAACTAGACATGCTTATTAGAATTTTCCCTTCCAAAGCCTTCAAATGGAGGATGGATCAAAATATTTGGGATTTTGCATTAAGTCACATGGATACAAAATTGTTGATTGGACCTAGTTGGTGACTAGGGTGGAAAAAAGGTTGATCAACTGGAACCATCAACTCTTGTCTAGAGTAGTGCAACTAGTGCTTATCAAATCTATCCTAGAAGCCACTCTGATATATTGGATGTCTCTTTTCTGGATTCCACAAGGAATCCTCTCGAGAATACAAAGAATTTGTTGCAATTTCCTCTTGAAGGGGCATAAGGAAGGGAAGCACTTTGCCTGGTTTAGATGGAGTTGTATTGCTCTACCCAAAAAATGGGGGGATGGGGCCTCAAAGATATCCCTGCCTTTTCACATGCACTGGCTACCAAATTGGGATGGCTCCTCCAAAAGTTAGAAGCCTGTGGATAGAAGTGGTCATCAATAAATATATATGGCCCCAAAACCTCATGGACAGGATCTAATTACCAGCCTGGAACAAACAAGGAATATCAGTCATATGGACAGTTTTTTACAAACCTTCCCTACCATCAAGAGTGGCCTAACCTAGAAAATAAATAATGGAAAAGTATTCCACATTGGGATAGATCCATGGGCAGGATGCGACAATATATATCAACTCCCTCTGACACTGGTTGCATTCCTTAACAGTAGGGGCATCAACTCAATTGCGCACATTTTGGACCAGCAAAACTCATCTATATTCCTAAAATCTTAGAATTTTGTAGCTACTCTTGGCAATGTCTTATCTAAATTGCATGTTCACATTACAGAAGGCGATGACAGGGGTTGTGTTTGTGATTTGATCTGAAATATTATGTGCACCTTGAATTCAATGTTGAATCAGGATCATGAGACATGAAATGACTTATCATTGAATGATATGATATTGGTTGGGATAGATCTGATTGTGTACACATCATGATCTGGGTTTCTTTGAAGTTTGGAATAGCAACAAAGTTATGAGTTAATATTTGTAGATATATACGCTGGTTCATCTCAGTAAAAACGTGTATACACGTAGTTTCTACTCTTCCAAGTAGCATATACAAAAGAAAATCCTATTCTTCAAATCTGACTGATCTATTTGATCAATTTTGTTGTTTTACTACTATCTGTCAATGAAGTCTTCTTATATCTCAATGTAAAACTGAATGCATAAGAAGTTTGGTGTTTGATTGATTGACTGTCTAAGTAGGAAGGGTTATCTATGCTACTGCCTGTGTAAAGCTCTCTAAATTGATAGTAGGTGTTCAGTACATTGCTGGCTGGCACATACTTGATTCAGAAGTGTTATGTTTCAGTAGTTTTGAAGGTATACGTAGGTTTTTCTAAAGGAAGTAGGGTATACATGTAGGTTGGGTTCAGTAAAGTAGCGTATACATTCTAATGCATGATTTTTGAGGTTGCAGCTGGTTTCGAATGATGATGCATGTTTCCGGGTTCAACACAGTGTTCTGGTGACAATGATCTAATTGTTTAGATTAACAGATTATTAGTTGATGTAGTTTGAAAGTTTTGATGGGTCCAGTATGAAAATTTGATGAAACGAGGCCTTCATTTGTATTTTTGTGTACCAGGAGCATCCAATCTAAAAATTTATGAAATGTGGTCCTTGGAAGAAGAGAGAAGGTCATAGCCTTACGTAGGCCGACGCCTACATACTAGCAAACACATTGGCTAGTACAAGAGCTAGCGGGTTGTAGCTCCCTTCCAGTAGAAGCTGGAAAATGAGAGAAGGTTATAGCCTTCTACAAGTAGGTTCCTGTGTATTGGTATGAGTCTGCATGAGTACAAGATTGTAAACATATTTTCTTATTATTAAAAGAAGACAAACGACAGTAGTAGGTGGTTTTTCCCCTGTATTGGGTTTCCACCTTAAGTCATGGTGTTCATGTGTGTTGCTTATGTGTGATTGTTTATTATGTTTTTAATGCACTACTTAACAAGTTATTGATGCACTCATTAAAGATCAACACATGATAAATTGATTAAATCATAAGTTCTCTGCGCATACGTTGGTTTCTCTAATAACAGTAGCGTGTACACGCTAGTTCACTTCACAGAAGTACCATATATAAATATATTTGGGAAATGAAAAATTATTGAACTGATAATTTTGATTCACCACCCCCCCCCAATATAAGTATTATTTTCAACAATAGGAAGTCTTCTTAACCTTGATTTTTCTAACATTATGTGGATATGTGCTATAGTCATGAACATGTACTTGATAGGTATATTAGCTAGTCTCTAGTTGTAGGTGAATCTGTCAAGGGAATTGGAGTCCCTTGAGAGATGACATGGATGTTTTTAGTTACAAGCAATGTGCTTGGAATGACAAGGTAAGGTAACCAGTGTATTGCTATATTTATTTATGCACTGACAGTTATGTCTAGATGACAGTATGATGCAAGGGATTGCATGGCAAAGAGAGATTGCCATGAAATCTTGAATAAGTTTGGTTGAGTTTCCCTAGGAACCATGGCGATTGAGTCATAGTGTTTGTTTTCAGTCTTGCACTTTTGGTCTTTCATGGTTTTTTGAGATCGATTTGTGGCTTTGTTTATGTCTAGTGTATGGCCATACCACTTTGGTTGTGGAGTCATTTTGTTATTGGTTTTCATGGTTTTTCTTGTTGTTTGTTTCTTGTGCTCGCATTTTATGTTTTGGTCTTGGGAATTGGATGGGAAAGAGGAAAGTTGATGGATCTTAGGAGAGTTGTGTGTCACTTGAGAGGTAATGTAATATACAAATGAAGCTTGGTGCATGAGTAAGCACAGTAGAAGGTAAATACTATGATATTCGACTGGACTGGTTAGGTTCAAGGTGACAGTGGTAGTACATACATGAGAAAGGTAACCATAAAGGTAAAGTAAATGGATCTGAGGTGCTAGATGCCTTGTCTAAGTTGGGAAATGTGGTTCTCAATGTTGCGCATGTTCTGTAAAATGAGGAAGTTCTCTTAATCTGGACCTTATGTTATCTAGTAATTATGTTATGATAATGACTATGCCGATGTTTTTATATGTATACATGTATGTATATATGTTGTTGTCTCACAAGTTCATGATTATTTTATTCTAAATGTTTATGTATATGTATCTATGTATGTATGTATGTATGTCATTGTCCGAGAGGGTCATCAGGAATTTTTCTTGTGGAGGAATGATTGCTTACACAGGCAAATGACATGAAGAGGTTCTTGGCCTTAAGAGGAATTAATTGGGAATAATAGTCATGAAAAATGTATGAGGTTAGTATCATGTGGATATGAATTGATATTGTATGCTTTTATTATGCCTATGTTTATGTTATGACATGTAACACTGAGGGTTGCATCAGTAGGATGAAATCCATGTGGTCCATGGCATGCTAGGATAAGCTTGGATGAAGAAGAGACACTAGAAGCAAGGTTACTTGGTAGCGGTAGTGTGGTTTCATATGTGTAATATTACTATTATGCATATGTCATACATGTTGTACATGTTGCATCTGTGATGATTGTGCGCATGCAGTATTGTGCATGTGTAGTATGTGTACATGTTGTTTATGCAATATTATGTACATGATGTTAGTATAGATAGTGTGGTGTGAATGTTACATATTTAGTGATGGGTATAGATGGTGCTATGTACATGTTGGATATATGGTGTTGTGTATAGATTGTACTATGTGCATGATGGATATGCAGTGTTGTATGCATATGTTGCTCTACATGTGTTGGATATGCAGTGCTATGTACATGTTGGATATGCACAGTTATGTACATGTGGTGCTATGTACATATGATGTGGTGTGCATGATTCTACAAGCGGCGTTGTGTGCATGTGGTGTTGTTTACATGTCTTGCATGTGGTGATGTGTACATGTGGTGTCGTGTAAACGTCAAGCAGGTGGTACTATGTACATGTGGTATTGTGTACACGTCGTACAAGTGGTATAGTGTACACATGGTGTTGTGTACACATTGTGTAGATGGTGCCCTGTACATGTGATGTTGTGCATACGTTGTGTAGGTGGCACCATGTGCATGTGATGTTGTGCACACATAGTGCAGGTGGTGCTTGATACATGTGGTACTGTTGTACATGTGGGATTGAGTGCATGTCGTACATACTGTGTTGCAAGAATGCAGTACTATGTATGTGCATTGTGTAGCCATGGTATAGTGACATATGCATTCATTGTGTTGCACTTTAAACACATCTTTGTATTATGTTGTACATTCGGTGTAGGTGCATGTATTGTGTTGTACATCGAATGTAGGTGTATGTATTGTGTGTGTTGTACACTGGGTGTAGGTGTATATGTTGTGTGTCAGGTGTAGGCGCATGTATTGCATTATGTGTATGTCATGTGTGGTTGTATTTGTGTGATGAACACTATGCATATGTGCACCTAGTTGAGGAGAAGGCGCTGAGTGCTTTCTGGGTGTGGAAAGCGATCCAATGTGTGTACATAAAGAAAAAAGGAAGAAGTAAGGATTGATGAAGGATAAGTATCGATATTTTATTTTAGATTTATTATACATGTGGTTTATGATTATTGTTTATGATGATTACATGTGAATTATGATTTCGGTTTGTGATGGTTACATGTGATTTATGATTTTGATCTATGATGGTTATGTTTTGAGCTAACCTAATGAGATGTTTTTAAACATGTTGATTTGGTCAAATATGCTAGTTTGACTTGTTGTGATAGGGAGCGAACATGATTGAAAATGTACCTTATTGACAAGCTACCAATGAGTTATGATGTGAATTTATTTCAATTTAGTTTAAATCTAATGGAAGTTATGTACTTGGTACAGGAAAAACAGAAATGTCAGTTGGGTAGTTGAAATTGACTGCAAGAATTAGCCACGTCAATAAAAGGAATTGGAAAATGAAATAATATGCTAGTAAAGAACTTCAAGAGCACAACCATTATGGGACCTTGGTACCCAATAGTGTCCATTGGTTACCATGAGAATGCTATGACCGATATGATGGTTTGAGGTAGATATATGCCTTGGTTTTGTATCTTTCGATGCGAGGAAGCCTTGCCAAGGGATGGACTGCTTGAGATGGGGGTACTAGTGGAACTTGGAAGGTAAGTGACTACATGAAAGGGGTGACCAAATTTCTCGAGGGACTATGTAACAGAGAAGCGAAGGTCATAGATGGATTTCTTTTGGTCATTAGCATTGCCAGATGGAATTAGATGTACATTGGGAGTGGAACCTGGAACAATGAGCTAGTAACTGTTCACTAAGAGGACAAGTGGCATGAGATTATATCGTTGGACATTGGATGCAGATTTGACTTTGCAGTGGATTCTGGACTTCCTGGGAAGGAGGTGAATCCTGGTATTACTTTGAGGGTGGAGGTGTGAACCTCTAGATTCCCTTGTTGCAGATGCAGACATCATATATTTTATTTGTTGGTTGAGAAAATGTGTTTATCGGTATATTATTGTAAATACTGTAACAAGCTAGATTTATAAAGCTCCATAGATAGTATGGTTATTTGTTGGTTGAAGCAAATGTGTTACAAATTTGTGTGACAAAGCTCCAGTAAATGATATGTTTGTCATGTTTTAGCAGGTGATCATTGTAAATACTGCAATGATATTTGCTATAAAGCTCCATGGCAAGTATGTTTTGTTTTCAATGGTCTTTTTGGTTATAGGTGTCATCAAACACCGATGAAAGTGTTCCCCCAAGGGGGAGTCTGTAACAACCATGGTTAAAAAATCATGTAAAATATATAAATACCACAGATATTGGGACACGTATTCCAAGATGAATGGTGGGGAAGACATCCTAGTGGGTGTTCATTTGGTTGTTTATGGCTAAGGGAATTAGCAAAGGCAATGACTAAGGCTTTGGAAAGGCATGAGGTATTAATTGGCATTTTATTTATGAAAATAATGGGAACTAGGAGAAAAGGAAGGTGAAGGGTCACAAGTTGCATGAGAGGAGGAAAATGAAGGAAAATAATGTAAAATGAATAAAATAAAGGCCTCATTAATAAAAAGGATTCTGAGGATTAGTGGGCAGGACTAGGTCAGTTTAGTGTTGGAGCTCTCTCTCATTATTCTCTCTCTCTCTCTCTCATACTCTTGGAGAATTATAGTTTTCTTGGAGCACTCTTGGGGGGTGTAGCATATTTGGATTCTTGGAGAAATAAGGCAAAGGAAGGGAATGAAAGCATAAGAGGGCATCAATATCAACAAATACAACATGGTTTTCTTGTAGGTATCAAGTTACATGTATGTTTTCCTCACTATTTTTGGCACGCATGGCATATGCATGTGGTTTCCTGGTTGTGATTTGTCACTGGCATGGAGGATTTCTTGGATTGATAGTGGATTGCCTAGCCTTGCCATTTCCTGGATAGCCATGGAGTTTGTGGGTTTATTTCTTTGTTGTGTTTTTGGTTGGTTCTCATGTTTCCTTAGCTTGGGTTGGGTTACTAGTCCTGGAGCCTTGGTTGGAAAAATGCTCTAGAGTCCTGTAATGGTTTGGGTTGAGTTATTAGCCTTAGAGTCCTGGTTGGACAAATGCTTTGGAGCCCTGTAACAACTAGGGTTGAGTTACTAGCCTTGGAGCCTTGGTTGGATAAACACTATGGAGCCCTAGGTGGGTTAAGTTACTAGTCTCGGAGCCTTGGTTGGACAAATGCTTTGGAGCTCGGTAAATGTTGTGGGTTGAGTTACTAGTCCTGGAGCCTTGGTTGGACAAACATTTTGGAGCCTTGTATAAGATGTGGGTTGATTTAATAGTCTTGGAAGTTGGGTTGGAACAAATGCTCTAGAGCCCTGGAAGGTTGGGATAGAGGTTGATTTGATGATGGTTTTGTGACGTCCAACTGTGAGGTGGAATCACTATTTGATGGGTTGAGGTGGATGGCCTCTTGAAGCCCTCGACAAGTTTTCATTGATGTGTTCTATGACATCCCACATTCATGCTTGGAATATGACACGAGGATGAATGGATGAAGAGAGATTTGGCTCAGCCATTCTACGGTTGGGTGGAACGTGGAAGTCCCATCTTGAGTTTGGATTTTGAATCATTAATGAAAGGTTATTTTCCTAGTATTTCTATGAGTATTAAGATGGATTATATGTGGCATATATGGTTGTGATTTCGTTGATATTTTTGTCCCTATTATGCTAGTTATATATGTATTTTATGATAACAGTTATGTTTGGATCTCATCATCTTCTTACTTTTTATTGAATGATCAATGTATCTATGACCTAATGTATGAAATGATAGCTAATGAGATAAGGAGACAATGCTTCAGAGTGAATATCAGATAAATATGAGACCCCTATGCTCAGATATGTGATTTACACCTATAGTTTTCATATTTACTAAGTGTTTGACAAAATGTTTGTCATGGCTAGTAGGGGTCCAGTCAAGGTCTTGAACAAGTATTTGATTTAGTACTGTAATTTCCATGTTATCTTACTTATTTTTAGAGATGGATCAATTCTAGGCAATGACCTGGGTTCTGAGCATGAAAAAGTGGCTTAAATCTTGAGGTCGCTGGCACAACACTAGAAATTTTGGTCCATAGTCATTGGTGGACATGCCTATGAGAGTAACTTTAGGTTGCTGGCTACTCTCTTGCCCATAGCATGAGAGTGATTATGGACCAAGGGACCTAAAACAATAGTGGGACCTAGAGACAAACTGTTTGAGTGGATGGCTTGTCCTCTGAGGGTCCTGTTGATGATGTTGGATGCTGTAGGGTGTGGTTTCATTGGTTCCACTTCCTTAATGTGACTTAGGAGGTTGAATCATATCATAATGGCCTCTCATCACATGTTTACCTCGACTGGATGATTGCTTGTGTAGATGTGGGAGGAGGGTGTTACATTTCATGCATAACTTAATCAGGGGGAGCAGGTTTCCGTAATCCACACCTCTTCAACTTGTTTTGCTATTTTTTCACAAGTCACATAGCTTAATTAGGAGGAGAGTAAGTGACCCAAAATCCACACATATTTTTGAATAACCAAAGAATTTTTACTTCATTAATATTGGGACTAGGACTAAGTGTTATTAAATAAAGGGAGTAGCCCCTCCTTCCCGTGTGTCTTTTAGATGATGTAATAGAAAGGAAGTAAGTGGTCCATTATCCACATATTTAAAATTAATTTTAATTTTGTTTTATGTATGTGATTTAATTTCTTTAATACATACACCCCCCCCCTCACCATAGAAGTAACACACACTCCATTAGACACCATAGGGGACCCAATG
>APFE031137839.1:17407-40870 GCA_000404065.3 Pinus taeda
CAAGTCTCTCATTATTTTGATGTAGAAGACATCACACAACCAATTTTTTTTTTGGTTCATAATTTATTGGGGAAACTTTGATTGGGACCCCTATCCCTCAAGGTACTCCATTCACTACCCTCATGGGAGTCCACACACCACCCTTTGGGAGTCCACATGCTACCACCCCAAGTAGTCAATCTCACACTTCCCCACAGGGAACTCCTTTGCACATTACCGTTAAAAATTGTTTTATGATGGTGAAAAACACCAAAGTTTCGTTTCTAGATTTCTTAAATCTGTCAAACCTAAGAAAGTTGAAAAATGACCCCATTGACATTGTCATAATTTCCCCCCATGCCATCCAAGTTACCCTCGCATAAACCAAAATTCGAAAGGGAAACAAGGGGAAGATCCGAGAAACTACATAATGACCTTTCATCTTTGGAGCTCCTCCAACAACTTCATAAATGACTCAATTCATCTACGACTTTTTTAACGCACCCTCATTGGGCCTCCGGTACATAAGCGAAGCCTCTAGTTCCCATGGGATCTTTGACTCTCTTACTAGTTAATTTATTAATTTATTCCAACTCCCAATATGCCATGATATTGGATTGGAGATAATCATCCATTTTCGGCAAACGTCTTCCATACATATCTAAGACCATGTCCATGAATGATAGAAACGTCGTAGCCTGTCCTAGGTGCACGTATATGAAGACCTCATCCTTGACTTATTTTTGAAATCTCTTACGTTAGAGATCTCAAAATATGTGGCATCCTTATTCCCACAAATAGAAGAAGAGGCTATTAATAAAGCTCAAAAATTTGAGCTCATTTATACCTAGTTTGGATACCTCTATCATATCCTACCGGATGCCCCTCGCCTACAATCTTTAATTCCAAAGATACTAGGAGCATTAAGTGTTGTAGATGGGTTGATTGGAACAATAGCCCAAAATCAACCTGGAAACACTTTCCATAAGCTTGGAAAGGTTTTCAGTGGCCCAACCACTTACCAGCCATATAGTACCCCACCTGTAGTAAAACCACCATCCAACATGTGATACTATCCCAATCAGCCTGCACCCTCACAGAACCCTACTATGTCGAGTAACCAATACTCTACCATGAAAATTAGCCAATACCCTCCCATGCAGGGTGGTCAATACCCTTCCATGTAAGGTGGTCAGTACCCTCCACATGCCATAGAGGTGGTTTCCACCTCCTAAAGAAATTACACCAACCCAGGGAAAGGGAATCCTTCCTTCCCTTTAACAACACCCAACATAATAACCCATCATCACAACCTATTGTTTGGGTTAATTTGGTGCAACATTATTTCCCGTAACAACAATAGTACTTTCAACAAAATAATATGAACAACCCACCAAACATCAACAAAGAGAAAGGAAAGAACATTTAGAAACGGGAACCAAGGCAGGGGGAAACAATGAGAAAAAACCCTTGCAAGCACCGGGTCGGAGAATCCCCCTAACCAAAACTAAAACCAAGGTCAGAACAATAAAAACCCACAAAAATAGTACAAGAACCCTAACCTAAGGACTAATCATGATCATGCTATTTGTGGAGAATATAGGCATTACAACCATCATTGTCCTCAACTCCCCAAGTTAAAAAGGATGAAAGATGCCAGGGGTAGGAGGCCACACCAAAAACTTGTTATTATGTAGAATCCCTTCCCTTATTAGGGAGTGATATATAGCCAACATGAACCCTCCCACCAACAGTATCATAATTCTCATGGAGGAAGTTCCGAAAATCCCACCAACCGTGACATTTTCATGGTAGGAGAAGATGTTCTCCTGCAAACATGAAATCAGGATAACATAACCACTCCAGAAACCAACCCATCCATATCAAACTATTGTAGCCATGACGACTTTAATGTTACCTTGACCTCTAGTAGAAACCATCCCACGAATGGTCAAAGTGCCACTATGTCGAGTAGGATACAATTCAAAGGTTGCTCATAGCTACAACATCGTAGATGATCTATCTAAATCCCCATCAGCTATGTCATATTGGAAGTTTTACAAACTTTCCCAACTCAACGAAAATCCATTCTTTCCACATTAAGCACAAGCGATCTAGTCGATTCGTGCTTGATGGATTTCGATTTGGATAACACTACTCCATGGCTCCCATTGATAGTTGCCTTTCAGATTCCAGTCACCATTTGGAATATCAACATCCATCATTGCATCATTGATGAAGGATCATCCATCTCTATCATTTCCAAATCAGTTTGGAAAAAAATAGGATCCCCCGAGTTCAAAGCATCACCCATTACACTCATATCATATGACAGGCACCCCTCGACCCCCATAGGAAATTTTCAGGATATTACAGTAGAATTTTTCGATAAAACTATTCTCATAGATATAGGGTCCTTGATGCCCAAATAGATAACAATATCCTACTAGGTTGTAGCTACATGTATGCGATGATCGCATTAACATCTTCAGTGTTTCTTATCATGATGTTCCTCCACGACAGGAAAATATTTATTATAGATCAAATTGCATGCCACTAGAAAAGGATATCCACCACCCCTGATGTTGTATTAACCCTCGTAGGATACCATAAATAATTGGTCTCAAATTTTACTGAATCCGATCAAGGGATGTTCAAACCATCAATACTCCTTGTCACATACCCTGGTGACCGACCTTTAATTTAGGTTGCTCTTGCAACCCCATTGTGTATGATGAGTTCGTCAAACACACCTCAGCCTCAAGAACTAGTTCCAGGCACCCCTAGTGCTACGATTACTGACTCAACATTCCTACCATACATAATCACTCAAACACCTTTCTTGTATCCCCCACCTATAATTGTCTTGCACCATGTCATGACAACACTGACATTACCAAATATGGGTTTTACAATACCTATTTAGTATTTGGACCCACAAGACATGTCAGCAAACTCAGGTTTTACCTCACAAACATCATTCTTGTTGCCACCCCTTAGGAAGCCACCCCAAAATGAGCTATACTTTCGTCGACACCAGCAGGTGCAAAAAAAGGGACAAGCATAAAGGAAAGAAGGTGGGCACCTCAACCACTTCCTCATCTAGGGTACCACCACACTGCGCATTATGTGAAATATCAAGGAACCCTACCAGCTTGTGCCTAGAATTATAGGAGTTAAAAGATCTTCTTCATGCCCCAAAAATTCTAGTAGCCCCACATCCACCTTTACAAGAAAATGCCACACCAACATGTAATAAGGCATTATGCACCAACCATCCATGCGCATACAATATGAACATCACACACATCATTGTGCCAAAATTCCTCGTTATCGAGATGCAATGGGAGCCCTCACTCAATCCAATATTGTGACACCATCACCCCTCGTCGTGCTAGTGGAAGATGATGGATCCAAAACCATTTATTGAGTCTTTAAGGAAGAAGCTTCATGCACTATTCATCTTTGCGTCCATTGTCATTATACTTTGCTTGCAGTCAATATCCAAAATGATGGAAAATCTGCCTAAGACAATATTGCCAAAACCTTCCCATTCACACACCTTATGCGATAAACCAGGCCATTTGATTAATCAATGTTGAGAATTGAGAAAAACTAGAGATTTTTTTTTCTTGTTAGTCCACATACCTGCTCAAACCAGTCTAGATGCATGCACAATCATTGTCACATTTGTTCCAAAGTTCATCATACACAGAACTATCAATACCGCCCACGATTACGAGTAGCAAGAGCAACCTTGTGTGAAACTAATGTCAAGATTACAAATCCTCCTCCTATGTACCTCATAGCTCAGACACATGTCTTATGTTGCAAACATTTAGACAACTTAGCATATGGTTCCACCCAATTGAGGAAATCTCTGAACACCCTCCTCACATAGAGGAAGATTCCTTGGCTCTTAGGATTCCAAGATTATCATGAGAACCTTCTCCCACTCTTCGTCAAGCTGCCATCACAAAATTCCTCCCACCACCTGGTGCTGATTACATGAAACACCACATACGATTTATTTCCTCAACCAACCCTGATTTACAATGTCTTCTGATCATTTAATGGTGTCGAGTTTGCTTCATCCAATGTAAAGGTATTACAACCATGGATTGTGCAAACCCATGAAATATGCACATTTTCACCATCACTAGGTTCTATGACAACAACCACCAATTCATTCTCTTATTTTTCAACCAACACCATTAGGACCCAATCTCGTCCTCATGACCTTCTGGAACCTCTATCACCATTATATAACATTTTTCACTCAGATGAAGATATTCTCGAGGCCATAATGGAACCTGAGTGTCCTTGGGATGCCATGCATCACCGTTCTTTCTTTTTACCCGAGAAAACATTCTCACCTATTGATTTAACAAACCACAATATTTGCATAGTAGAAACAAAGGACTTCCTACCACTAGGACAGGTAGATTAATACAAAAATCCCAATCATGCACTTGATTCATTTGAGGAAGGGAACATGTTCAATTTATCACCAATATTCAAGGTAGTTATTTACACCAATCCCACGATAATCGAAGAAATATTGTTGGGGCCAGCATGCTCCCCAGATGAAGTGACCTCATATAAAGCCCTTTTTTCAAGAATAAAGGGACATCTTTTGCAAACATTTAACACAAAATGATTAAAAACATATTTTGATAATTTATTTGTTATATATGCTAACTTTGAACTTGTATATGTCATAATTGCTAATCATGATAGAATGCTTATATGTATTTTTATTTATTTACTAACATGGTTTTTAGATATGTGAACAACATCACGTCAAAATGATTTTGATCAATATGCTTAGTTTTGGCATGCCAACTAATGGGTCCCATCAATAGGTAAATTTTGAGGACCATTGTGCTATCCTCCAGCCCTTAAAACTCTCCTTTTCTGACATTAATTTTTATTTTTAGCCATCATATGCTTAATATGAACATTAAAGGGTGATTTTCATATTTCATGGCCTAATGTGATTAATATGTAGGAAAAAGAAGCATTTTTGGAGATATTTACTATGAAGGGGCTTGTTGGAGACATCTAGAGAGAATGTTGGAGGTTTGTACCCTACATTAACTCTCCAAAACGGCTTGAGATCAAATATTCCTCACCAATAGCTCGAATTCACTAGTAGCTGAGGAATTCAAGTGCATGTGAAGACCCAAGGGAACCATATCCACTAATTTCAAGATTTTGGAGGGAAAAAATCCTCCTTTCAAGGGAACTGCTCCTCAATTAATTTTTGTATAAATAAACAAGCCTAAAGGCTCATTAGGATTCAAAATTTTGTTGGAGATAGGAGTAACTACTCAAAGCCTAGTGCTTGATACTGTTATTTTCATCTTTTGTGTGATGTATGTAACTCTTATTTTCTATTAATGAAAAGCTTACTATTGGCCTACATTTGAGTTAAATTTGGGGGGATGAAACCTTTGGGTTTGGGCCCAACCCATAGGTTTTAGTCCCTCTCATGTATTCTTTCCTTGTTCTTACTTAAGATATTATATTTATTTCCTCATTTAAATAGGGATTATATTACAAAAATCGTACTTGTAGGTTTGACCACCACCTCTCTTATGGGAAGTGTGGTTAGAGGACTACAACCACAAGCCAAAAATATGTGTTTATGATTTCTTAGAAATTGTTAAGTTTTGGATTGTAACTCTTCTACATGCTTGGTTTTTGCAAATTAGAAGTTAGTAGCATTGATTTGGAAATTAGAGTAGGTATATGTTATAGGGGAGAGTAGATCTTAAAGAATCTACTCTAGAGTTAGAATCATGTTCATTTTCCTTGCAATCATGATATGATTTCTTAGGAAATTCCCTTTGTAGTTAGTTGAAGGAGTGGTCTCTAAATACCTTTATCTGATCTAATGAATGAAGGCAACATGAGCATAACTTAACGTATTGTGCATATAACATTATTACCTCTAAGTGTGTATGAACCCCGGGTTGATAATTTAAGTTCAGAGCCTTGGAAGTTGAAACATCCTTGATGCAATACCAGAGCTCATTTCTTTTTGGCGTCGTTGTCAAGGAGGTCTCCAAGTAGGTGTTATCTCTACTTAGGAGTTTTTGGTTGTTTTTTTTTTGCATCAGCCTTATTGATTTGAAAGCTTAAAAAAAGAGAGAAAAAAATGAGCTAGTTCTTTCTTGCCTCATAGTAGTAGGGATAGTCAACAGAAATTCTTACCAAAAAGCCCCACCACTTCAAGCAACCAACCTTTATTCTTCTTTGGTGATTGTGAACTTCCCTCTTTGACTACAGGGGAGTTAGAAGACCCTCCAGGTGAGCAACTTGAAATTTTTGAGGAACCCATAGGGGAAGAAGAACCTGTCTCACCTACCCAAACCACGGTTAAAAATAGAAAAAATGAGCTTTTACCTATAAGAGAAACCAATGGGAATGCCAGAATGAAGCATATAAGCCCTGTTGACCTTCCACATTTCCATGGCCTAACCTTTGAGGTTCCCGACACCTTCATGTTTTAATTTTATTTTGTATGTCATACCTATGACTATGCCTCTGATGAACAAAAGCTAAATTTTTTTCCATCTACCCTCAAAGATGTATCATTGCGCTAGTTTATGAGTTTTCCTGGAGGCAACATCACTACTTGGGCCCAAATGTAACAAGTCTTCAATGACAAGTATAGGGAGTACTGTAGGTCCAAAGAAACAAAGGAGGAAATATTTAGGATGACCCTAGGACCAAATGAATCCTTAGAGGACTATGAGGAAAGGTTCTAACTCAATTATAAGAGGGCTAACTGTACGCTTGACCCTGAGTCACTCAAGCTAGCTCTTCTTTAAGGGATAAAGGAGGATGTAATGGAAACCCTCAACATGCTATCTATGAGGAGACATCTACCAATTACCTTATGATGACATCAAAATAGTATTCGAGAATCACTCTAGGGCTGCGAGGAAAGAATGTAGGTCTAGCCAAGGCTTGGTTAGTTCATCTCCCTCTACATCATCCATCAAACATGAGATAAGAAGTATATTAGAGGATTTTAATAGTAATAATTTGTATACCTTTACCCTACATAGGGATATTATGCAAATTAAAAGGAAGCAAGAGGAAGCAAAAAGGACACTAGCTATCTTCCGCCTTAGATACACTAAGAGACACCCTAGGAATGAGTGCCCACTGAATTTCATAGAGGTCTGCTCTGTTTGTGAAGAAAACCATGCAATAGAAAAATGTCCTTCTCTTCCAGGTCTGAAGGATTTATACCAAGGGGTAGAAGGGGGTTCAGAGCTACATTAACCAAAGGAGGCCTTAAGGCCCTCGACCATATCATCACGGCTCATTACAATCCAAATCAGAATGCACCTTTCCAACATTGGTACCATTCCACTCATCCATCATGGCCCACACCTCCTCCTTGGAATTATACTTCTCAATATCCTCCTCAACATATTAACCCTCCTTTCCAACCATATGCACCTCAATCTTCCCAATGGGGAAACCCCTCATAAGGGTGGAGGCATCAAACAACCCAACCTCCTACTTTAATGCATCCACCTCAACCTAAACCACAAATCACTCACCATACCCTACCTAAGAAACCTCAAATGCCTTCTCAACCCAATACGAACCCAAAAAATAAGCTGGCACAATAGGTTTATAGTGGGGAGATATCCTATCCTGATTATGTTGTATAAATCCAAGAGATCAACCTTCGATTTGGGAAGGTACTCCTAGATAATCACCCACATTCTCCACTGGGAGAGATTTAAGAGGAGAAGGAATAGGTTTCCCCTCAAGTTAACGCACCTCCTTTCCCTGAAATATTGGTCCACCCTAAACAACACATCCTAGAAGAGGATGAACTTCTAGGAGAATTGTTGGCTTGTTGGGGCCTGACCCAAGTTCAAAAGTGATTTAGCTGAAAAAATCCCATAACTACTGGCCCTTTCGGCAACAGTCCACAGTGTGCGGATTGAGGTCTCACCTGAGGTAGTATGGGAGGGTACTGGAACTAGGTTTTTGCACCCTAAGGATGTCTTGATGAGGTCTAGAAAGGTCGCGAACCAATCCTGCGTGCCCACACTTCTCCGCGCAGCTGTCTGACCTTTCCATAGCTTTGTAAAGAGTGTGAAGAGTTGCCATCTAGATCCTTTACCCTTAATGTGTTATTATTATAGATCTGACTTAATTTTGTGGGCCCAGTAAACTTATCAATCATTCAACATTCATAACAAGTGCATGCAAACATTAAATTGTAAAGAGATGCATAAACATATAACATAAGCATAAACATATAGATCGATGAATAGATGCACAATATTTCAGTAATCAACTTATCTTTTATTAATATTTTGTTCCAATACAATCCCAACTCCACCCTATGCACTTAGCTACAAGGGTCCGTGCACATAGCTACAGACTCTACCAGGCCTCTGCGCACTCAGCTACAGAGCCTCTTTCTACTACTACTACCCAAGACCCAGACTTACAAACTCAGAGCGAATATCGCACTCAGAAACCCATATCACTTAAGATCAGTACTAACCAAAAACTGACTTCTACACTTGGAGCCTTGCTCTATTTATACATTCCCATGGTCCGCAGACCATGGGTAGGTCGACACATTCTATATTAAATTACAATAGTTTTAGGGCGGACAATCCTAGACTCTCACACTTCGCACCCACATTTTGTGGGGTCTTACATTTCATTTGACCAAAATTTGGGCTACAAGCCCCAAAAATCTTCTATGGGGGGATCCGCTGCCCAACAGGCCCCCAGCACAATCATCGCGACTCATCCCGAGTCACTCGGCTGGTGTGGCGATCTTTGCTCGGAGTCCATCTAGCAACTTCTGCGCCTCGCGGATGTCTACCACACATTCCTCCGTTGTCTATTGTATCAATTGTGTGCGATTCTCTATTGCATCATTACAGAGCCCCCCTCTTTCCTTTGTGCATATGTGTCCTGCATCTGGGCCAGCTTCCCCTTGATCATGGTAGTGACTGTGAATGCTTCCTCAAGCCAAGGCTGGATGTGTGCAATAAGTCCTACATCTTTCTGGCGTGTGGCGTCCACCTATTCTTTCAAAGCCTAGGCCTCCCTCATCTTGGCTAATTGATAAGTAAGGGTGACCATCTGTGCGGTCCCCCGGACATTGTCATAGGCCCGCTACAATTCCTGCGCTTCTGTCTCTAACGGTTGTAGCATTGGGTCC
Source organism: Pinus taeda (assembly GCA_000404065.3). NCBI lineage: Eukaryota > Viridiplantae > Streptophyta > Pinopsida > Pinales > Pinaceae > Pinus > Pinus taeda. The sequence goes on from APFE031137839.1 coordinate 26,607, forward strand.
TCCTGCAATGAAGTGAGCATGAAGAGGGACTGGTCCAACAATCCCGTGTAGTCCTATACAGCGTGCTTTATCTCTTTCAACCCAACTGGATGGCGTGGTGGTGTTGCTCTCTGACTTCAGGGGGTGTAGAGGGTTGCGCCTTCAATCGCAGCTCCACGATCTGCAAGTTTAGCTCCAACTAAACCTTCGCGGCCTCCTCCTTGGTCCTGCAGATTCCAGCTGCCAGTTGGTAAATCTTTTCTGTGGTGGGGATGTAGGGGATGACTTTATTTCCCTGTGTGGAACCTCCTTCCTGCACAACTCTCCTATAGACTTGCTTATAGTCCCGCGCCTTCTTTCAACTACTTGGAGCGTTGAGACTGCGCTTCCTACAGATAGTCAGGTGATCGCACTATTCGTGCGAGGCTTCAATTTTCCTACTAGCCTGGGCCGTGGGCACCCTTCAAATGCCCTTGCGTCTATTAGTGAGTCATGTTTTTCCTCGTATGGTACACTCCCCTATTTAATAAGGTGCGGTCATAGCCATGATAGCAGGGCCACAACTCCTTCTAATGTAGTAGCAGAGCTGGCTCGACTTGGTCCCATCATGCTTAGTTTCTGGTTACCCGTTTGTACAACTATGGTTTCCAGTTCACTGATTTCTTCATCCAATGTCACTCTTTTCTTCCTCAGCCATGCCCAATCTTCATCAAGTTCATGAAGTTTCAAGCTCCCTCACTGAATGGCTTCTTGTAACTGCCTAATTTCTTTGCCCAGGTCCTCGCGTCCTGTCCCGACTATGGGAGCTGTGGTCTGGGAATTCTTCTCTGCTCTCTTGGTTTCATCTCTTCTTATCAATGTTGGGGTCATTTTTGTGCTCCAGTTTTTTCTTATGGTCCTATAGGCCCAGCGAACTGCTAATACACACAGGTCCCAATCCATTCATCCTGCCTAGTAAAATCTATTGGTGATTCTGCGTAGCTTTATGAATGCTTTGAATTGGGGTATTGTGGTGTGTGTCTCTTTTCTTGCTGTCGCGTCACGTTTTTATTTTCAATCCTTAGCCTGGGATGTGCTTGCACATCACACGTCTGCACCCATCGACATAGGTGGGCACGCAAACTGCTTCGCCCTGGCTGCTCGGCTCGCATTCCAAGCTCGGGACTTCCAAATCGTAAGTGCATCCATCTTCTGCATTCACACCAGCTTCCACTATTCTTCTGGTGTGTATTCCACCATTGTGTGGGTGTCGCACACAATACTCGTTCCATCGCACTGTACTACTATTGTTTCGGTACTGCACTTTCAAATTTGTCTAAGAATTCATTCACTTGTATTACCCCATCATATGTTGGCAATTCCCTTACTTCAGTTGTCACGCAACATAGTGATCTAATCATCATGTTGCAATTCAGCGTTGTTACTTCGTGCAATCGGTTCTACTAGTGTTCTATTTCCTCATCTGAATCTGAAGTACAGGAACTGTCACGCTCCCATGAGATTCTCCCATCTGCTATCAGGTTCACCGATCCTGGTCTTGCGTCGTTATCTGGTAAATGAAATCAAGCTCATCGTTGCTGTCATCATCGTGCACAGGTTCAGTGTAGCGCGCTCCTTCGACTGGATCTAGCGGAACTACTATGCGTAGGGACTTTTTCTCGAAATCATCTTCTGCTTCTTCAGGTTGATGACTCGATTCATATCCATGGCCCAGTCTATTCCTAGCAATGTGAGGTAAGGGTTGTTGTCATCAACAATCTCTATTACCTCAAAGTCTATCTGCGTGCTCGCGCCTTCGATGTCCACTGTTACCCCTTGCAACCTTACCATGGGTAAGCTCTTTTTTTGGTTCTCCATCAGTAATTGAATAGGGGACCACTGTAATGCGGGCCTGCCCATGCGTTCCCATGTCTGCTTTGGTAATAAATTCACGTCTGAACCCAGGTCTAGGATTACCTGATCCATTTCATATTCGCCAATCTGTGCCGTTAATCTCATCTCCCTCCCAGTATGCAATGAATGCTTTCCTAGTTTCTGGACTATGCACGATTCCCTTGACCTTGCACACCTAGTAATCAACTCCTGTCATCCTTTAACTGCCTTATTATTGTGCAGTAGTTTCATGCATGTCTCTAAAAAGGTATCAAGCATAGAAGGATCGATTCTTAGCTCTAGTTGATCCTTACTACCTGAAGTAGAGGCCTCTCCGAAGCTCTTCTTAGCTTCCATAAACATCTCCTTTGCACATTCCAAGTGAAACTCGGGTTCATTTGTAGGAGCCTTGTGATCCCATGTATCTTCCTCGGGCTTCTTTCCCTTAACTTCCCCTGTGGTTGCACCACTTCTGAGCACCATATTCACATTTGGGTCTTCTTCGCATGGTTCAGACCTCATCATTTGAATATTCTGTGTCGGAGTAGGCTGAAGTACCCCTTTCTCTCGCATTTGCACAATCAACATAGGACAATCTATCGCTTTATGATTGAATTGAGCACAGCATGAACAAGATAGTCTCGTTGGGTTGGTACAATCACGGGTGTAGTGCCTCAGTCCTCCACAATTGTAACAGATTAACTGTTTGCGGCCCCTTCCTAGCCCCATTCCTCCTCATCCTTAACCTCGCCCTTGGAATCCAATGTGTGCCAGCCCTCCGGCTGGGTCAATACCTCACGTTTCCATATACATTCTATATGCTGGGGTTTGCTCCATCATTAACTCGTAGCTACAACAAGTACGCTCGTCGTGGCCCATCGGTCTACAAAAATTTCAAAACAATTGTTGGGGAGTCTGTGTATACTTCTGTAACAAATGAAAATTGTCCATCGTGTGCATTCCTCCCACCTGATAGATCGCACACCAAAGCTTGGGTACTGCACTTGGTCCTGCCTATGCCTCTAGTCTCAACAGCATTAGTCCCCCTCCTACCAAGTAGTTCGCGAATACTGGACAGTGATCCTTGTCGTGGCCTTGGCCTTTACATTTTATGCACCACACTTCTTCGTGTGCCTCTTGCCATGGTGCCCTATCCTGCTTCAAACTCTACACCTCCAAGTATAGGCTCTACAGTTGCGCGTGGATATGTTGGACTCCCAATCCTGAATCCTGCATTGGTGTTTCATGCAACCTCATCGCCATTTCCAGCACTTCGTCCTGGGTTGAAAGCTTCTGTTGTGACAGCGCTATCCTCAGGTGTGGTGTCAAAGACGCCACAAGCCACGTGTGGTGCGCGCGCATCCATTAGCGTCATATTAGCCTCATAGATTGTACTTTTCAACCTCTAATCTAGATCCCAGGGGGTCTCGCCTGGAAGCATCACGATCTCTTTAAATCTGATGATTGACTAAGTCTTTTATTTCGGCTGGCTAAATTCGATGTTCAGTGCATTCTGGATCTCCACTATTCCTTCATTCGGGTGATCATTCAAGTGCTTGATATACCATGTTAGCACGCGATCCTGTAGCACGCTCACCAATGTGGCCTTCTTAATGTTGTCATCCGTGACCCCTTGTGCTTCCTACACTGCTCTTACCACGAACCAAAACTGGTCTGGATCCTCATTCCCTACTCCTCTGAATACGGGTAGCTTGATCGTGCTTGCCATACTAAACTGTGGGGGTGATGGAGGTGGAGTGGGTGAAGTTGGAGGTGAATTAGGTGAAGTAGGTGAAGGTGTAAGTGGAGGTGATAACTGCAGAATGCACTTCTTTATCAAACTGACCGCACTTCTTGGGGAAACCCGAGCATGCTCTTCCTTGCTCGCTCGTGAAGTTGAAATTAAAGGACTATTTCCTAACCCTTTGATACCTTTGTATATCTTTCTGCTTCACGTCGTTCCAAACATCAATGTATTCGCATAACTCGCTTTTCACGTAACAACATCTTAATCCAAGTATTCAGGGATTTGATGTACCTACCTCGCGATCCCTTGAGAAAATGTCTTTTTGCTTTGCTATAGCTCACAGTCATGTCTATTGTGAACTCAGTGATAAACCCTCCTATTATCCAGTTGATCCAATGTTCCATGGCCTGTGTGATCTTATCTTATGATGCCTCTAGTCTGCCTACTAACTCCGGAGTCCACACTATTGGTTGATCGAACTTATGCCTTCCGTGGCTGTCGGCTAACCTCGCAATCCAATCATACAACTCTAAAGAGAAGGATACAAAGAAGATCTCGTGGATTTCCATATATATGTAGCGATCCAACCACCTCTTCTCAGATATATGCGGAGTTCTATTTTCTTGTGTCATGAACTCGTGAAGTTTCTGATCCAATCAATCTTCAATTTCCTTCTTCGTAGGGTTCCAGTGTTCCAACATCAGACATCCCTTAGGTAGATCCTGGTCCTAGCAATAGAACCATTTGCTGGCTTGTTGGGGCTTGACCCAGGTTCAGAAGTTATTTAGCCGAACAAATCTTGTAACTACTAGCCCTTTTGGCAATAGTCCGCGATGCGCGGACTGAGGTCTCACCTGAGGTAGTATGGAAGGGTGCTGGAACTAGGTTTTTTCACCCTAGGGATGTCTTGATGAGGTCTCGAAAGGTCGCAAACCAATCCTGCGCGCCTGCACTTCTCTGCACAACTATCTGACCTTCGCGTAGCTCTGTAAAGAGGGCGAAGAGTTGCAGTCTATATCCTTTACCCTTACTATGTTATTATTATAGATATGACTTAATTTTGTGGGCCCAGTAATCTTATCAATCATTCAACATTCATAAAAAGTGCATGCAAACATTAAACTGGAAAGAGATTCATAAACATATAACAGAAGCATAAACATACAGATTGGCGAATAGATGCACAATATTTAAGTGATCAACTTAACTTTTATTAATCTTCTGTTCCAATACAATCCCAACTCCACCCTGCGGACTTAGTTGCAGGGGTGTGTGCACACAACTGTGGATTCTACCAGGCCTCTGTGCACTCAGCTGTAGAGCCTCTTTCTACTACTACCACCCAAGACTCAGACTTACAGACTCAGAGTGAATATCACACTTAGAAACCCATATCACTTAAAATCAGTACTAACTAAAAAATGACTTCTACACTTAAAGCCTCGCTCTATTTATAAATTCCCATGGTCCCCAGACCATGGGTAGGACAACACATTCTATATTAAATTACAATAGTTTTAGGGTGGACAACCCTAGACTCTCACGCTCCACGCCCGCATTTTGCGGGGTCTTACATTTCATTTGACCAAAATTCGGGCTACAAGACCCAAAAATATGCTATGGGGGGATCCGCTGCCCAACAATAATTGAAGATATTGTGTGTCAAAATACCCCTTCTTCAGGCCCTCAAATATGTCCCCATTTACAACAAAATTATCAAGGAAGATATTTTCAAAAGGCCTAGGAGAAGAAGAAGAGTTACCCCCATTATTAGTGTTGTTGGTCAGCTATTTGATCTAATGCTTGGAGGATAATCTCCCCAAAGTAATTGGATCCTGGTAGCTCATCAGTGGATGTGCACATTGATGGCATTATGGCCCCTAATACCTTAATTGACCTTGGGGATGCAATAAATGTGATTACTAGGGAAACCATCTTAATTTCAACCTTCGAGGGGCCTTGAGGAAGACCACTACAATACTGTAGCTTGTAGACATATCCATAATAACTCCTTAGGGAGTTATTGAGAATGTAATGGTCTCCATTGACTCTTGGGAGCACCCCACTAACTTCCTTGTCCTCCAGCCCAAAAACAAGTTTAATGGCTATTTTCACATCTTAGGAATACATTAGTTTTCCATTGTTGATGCCTACATTAGTTAGGGGGCCAAAAACATGACCATCACAAATGGACATATATCAAAACAACTTGTGTTGTATCCTCATGCTTAACCTTTTATTGATCATGAAATTCCCTTGTGGTTAGAGGATGAGGTAGAGGAATAATTTTATCAGGAATCCCTCTACCTAGTCTGCACACTATACATTGTATAGGGGGGAGTCAGCTTAATGAAGATGACCCTATCGACCACGTATTATAGAATCAACATCCCACTACCATGCCAGTTGATGAAATGATAAAGGAATTCGAGAGTAATCCTTAGAATAATTTGTGCTCTATTGTCCCTAGCCTAGAACATGCCAAGGTGGTGGAGGTTAGACCATATAAAAATATAAAGTTCAACCCCTCTCTCTCAGCCGAGCAGGGAGAGAAATTATGCAATGTGCTAAGGTAATGCCTGGATGCTTTTTCTTGGGACTATAAGGAGATGAAGTGTGTGCATCTCTTAGTATGCACTCATCATATATACATCAAAGAGGCATGCAAACATGTGTACCAACCCCAGAGGAGGATGAAGCCAACTCTTATAGACATTGTGAAAGAGGAATTACAAAAGCCACTGGATGAAGGGTTCATATACCCCATTTCAGATAATGTGCGGGTGTCCCGTCTCATTTTAGTCCCCAAGAAAAATGGGAAGTGAAGGATCTATGTTGACTATCGAGAGCTTAACAAGGCTACAAAGAAGGACCACTTCCCTTTTCCCTTCATTGACCAAGTCTTAAATGGCCTTATAGGGAAGAGATCGTTATCCTTCCTAGATGGATTTAGTGGGTACAACCAAATATATATCAACCCAGAGGACCAAGATAAGACAAAATTCACTTGTCCTTGGGGTACCTTTTCCTATAGGGTCCTTCCATTTAGTCTATGCAATGCCCTTGCTACCTTGTAGAGGGAAGTTCTAAGTATATTTGATGAAATTTTTCATGACACTATTGATATATACATGTATGACTTCACCCCTTATGGATGTGACTTCTAGGAATCCCTTTCCAAACTATGAAAAGTCTTAAGGAAATGCATTGAAATGAATTTTTTATCGAGTCCTAGGAAATGTGATTTTTTTATGAATTCAAGGACACTCCTTGGCCATTCCATATCAAAATAAGGGATACAAGTTGGCCCAAACAAAATTTCCAACATTAAAAGCGTCTCTATCCCTTAAAGGAAAAAATATGCCAGGATATTCCTTTGATTGGATGGGTGTTATAGAAGGTTCATTAAAGACTTTGGTAAATTGGATTTGCCCTTGTTTTGACTACTGGCTAAATATTTAGACTTCTGCTGGATAAACAATTGTCAAGAGGCCTTTGAAGTGTTAAAAGAAAAGCTGACCACTACGCCTATCCTTAGAGGTCCCAACTAGGCATTAACTTTCCATATACACACAGATGCATTAGATAAAGCCGTAGGGGTAGCCTTAGGATAAATGGATGACAAATTTCCTTATGCTATCTATTGAATCAATAAGAAACTTTTTAAATCTGAGCTAAATTATACAGTCACTGAAAAGGAACTCCTGGTTATGGCACACTCTTTGAACAAGTTTAGGCATGACATCATTGGTTATCAAACTTTTGTCCATACTGAACTTGTAGCCATTAAGTATTTAGTGAATAAACTTGATGTAAATGCTAGGATAATTTGATGGTTTTTATTATTGCAACAATTTGATTTTATTATTATTGACAAACCAGGGAAAGAGAATGTGGTTGTAGATTTATTCTCAGGACTAACATTGCCTACAGAAAAGGAAGAAATGATAAATGATTAGCTCTCAGATGAACACCTCTTTTCCATATTGGTGCCTTATCCTTGGTTTGCTAATATATCCAACTACTTGGTTGCTGGTAGGTTCCCTCCTAATCTACCATCCAAAGAGAAAATAATATTATTAGGAAGAGTATCCCATTCATCATGCTATGATGGACCTTGTGGAGGCAATTTTGCTGATAAGAGAACAACCTTCAAAGTTCTACAAATAGGTTACTACTAGCCCACTCTAAATCAAGATGCAATAAGGTACACCACCAGGAGTGATTAATGCAAAAGGATGGGTAAGCCCACACCTAAGGATGAAATTCCCTTACAACCTCAAGTGACTCTAGATCCATTTGAGAAATTTGGCATGGACTTCATTGAGCCCATTGACCCCCCATTAGGACAAAATATGTATATCATTGCGTGCACTTATTACCTGACTAAATGGGTTGAAACAAAGGTAGTTAAGGAAACAACTGAGCAAAACGTGGTTGAGTTTTTGAAGGAGAACATGTTCTACAAGTTTGGTTTTCGAAGAGTTAGTTATTGATCAAGGGACACAATTCACCTCAAATATTATCGAAGACCTCATGAAGCAACACCACATTAAGCAACTGACATCTAATTCCTATAAACCGAAGGAAAATGGGAAAGTGGAGGTCACATATAGAGACATGGAGAACATTCTGACCAAGGTTGTTAACAACAACTAAAAGGATTGGGCTTACAAACTTGTAGAAGCCACTTGGGCCTACAACACCACTTGGAAGAACACTAATGGATTTACTCCATTTGAACTAGTCTATGGGAAGAATGACCTGTTGTCCATTGAATTTGAATACAATACCTTAAATATGGAAGCTCAGTTAGACATGGACCTCACTGCTAGATAATAAGAGAGACTGCTAGATAATAAGAGAGACTGCTCCAACTAAATGGTTTAGATGAATTCATGCTACAAGCTCTCTTACACACTGAGGTAATCCAACTACAAAGGAAGATTTGGCACAATAAACACATTAGGGAAAGTAATTTCCAAGAAGGTGACTGGGCCTTGTTGTATGATTCCAAATTCAAGGATTTCAAAGGAAAATTAATGACAAGATGGTTGGGTCCCTATCTAGTGGAAATATGTCATGAGAATGGTTCTATCCAAATCAGAACAATTGATGAGGGAGGTATTCCCTTTCTTTTTAATGGTTGCATGTTGAAGTTGTACAAAATACCTTTGCCCATAAAAGAGTTTGTTAGTTCAATTAGCAAGGAGTTGAATGTGATTGGGAGGCTCACAACCCTCAATCCACCAAACTTCTAGAAAAAGAAAAAAGAAAAAAAAGGGGCCTAGATGAAAACCTTCATGAGGCATATAAGTCCAACTTTAGTGTTTAAAACCTATGTGAGGCAGCCCAAGAGCAAAACAAAAGACAAGAAAAATAAAAAAGAGAAGAAAAATATAATGAAAAGATCCCAAGGTGAAAACCTCCTCTGAGGTGCCTTAGGCAGGCATGTAGGTTGAAAACCTCTTTAAAGGCAGTCTGCATGTCTCTAAAAAAAAGAGAGAAAATAAACACAATAAGACACAAGGAGGAGTCCTTACATCAATTTTTCTAGCATTCCTCTTTTGCAAGACATCTGACAATCAAAGAGATAGTGGTTCAAGAACAGGGTCCACTATCTATTTCTCCATTTTTCCCAACCATCCATTGCATTTTCATCCTCATTCATCCACCTCCATACCATTATGCATCATTTAGAAAGAAACTGAACCATGTTTTGGCTCATTCTTACAAATGCTACTGTAGGTTTTAACCCTGTACAAAAATTGTCTGCATACGAATTCTAAGAACTGAAAATAAACAATTGCGAGAGAATAAAACATAAAACAGATATACATAGAGATTTTCCCCTAGATCCCAAAACCGGGATTACCAGATTTATTTTTCATTATGTTCCTTTCAATGTTACAATATATATATAATATATATATATATATATATATATATATATATATATATATATATTAATATATATATATATATATATATTATATATATATATATATATATATATATATATATATATTATATATATATCGAAGCATCCATAAACCCCAATCCATTAACCCTGCATTAGAACATAACCATAGTTCCCTTGACTGGATCTGCAAAATACCATGGAACGAAAACCATCATGCCCAAAACCATGTCTAAAATCCATGCACAAAACCATAGCTAGGTCTGCCCACCTAATATAGGGTCCAAATTGTTTTTCCTGGGGCGATTCCCTGGACCTTGTGCAAGGGGGCTACCGCCCCCCTCCATACCCCCCAAGAAGGGGGGCAACCAACCCCCCTGTTGCCCCTTGACAACACCCCCGCAATGTATAGTAGCACCCTATCTTCCCTGCTTGCAATTCAATAGCACCCTAAGAAGAATCTCAAAGCATCTAACTCACCCTTCAATAACTTGGTGGGTCTCTCCAACTGTTTTCTGGGAATGAGAAGTTGTGCAAGTGAAATCAAGCCTTGTACTTTTATTCCCTTTTATGATAATGGCTTGGAGTGCTTTGGTGACTTGGCTCTTGCATGAATTTCCTCTTTTAATCGTTGTCTCCACTCCTTGTAACTATCACCCCACTAATTTAACTTTTCGACATTACATGAGTGGATGAGTGGACTACAATTTACTAATCAAAGGTCGTCAAGTTTACTGGTCACCTCCAGCCCATAAAAACTCCATTATCAATCATTAAATGCATCTTTTTTCCATTATGTGCATAGGGAAAAGGTGAGGGGTTTCATACAAGAGCCTACCTATGATGTTGAATTGTTGGAGATGCATGCATGTTTTTGTTGAGTTAATGATCAAACAACTTTCCTCTGGAGGTGCCGACTTCCTTTGTTTGCTAATGCACAGGTCTTAACAACATAATTATGTAGTCCAACGATGAAATATTTCTTCCATGTAGGCCTCTTTCCAGTGTTTGATCTGTTGCCGCTGGAGTGGATATATCACCTTGCAACTTCTCCTCAAGGATGGTGTGACTTCTCTAGACATTAGGAATGGCCTCTTGATGCCTCATGGTTGCCAAATATTCATTTTGGAGCTGCAAAAAGAAAAATTGGTCCATGGTCTTGTTGGATTAGTGCAAGATGCTATGGGACAGATCTGCTTCCTATAGCAGTCACTCAGTTCCTCCTCAAAACCTCATATTTCATTCAGGGACTTGGATAAATCATGGTGGGTCTAAGGTGGTGAAATTTTCTAGAAAAGAAAAAGGTGAAGGCATAGTCCTCTTTCTATGTTATTTATTTATTTATTTATTATATATATGGAAAGAAGTGGAATATTGAGGATGAAATTGGATAAATGGAGTGGTTGAGGGGTGAAGGAATTTAGGTTGACCACACCCAACATTTCCCAAGGAAAAATTACCATGTAGCACTTCCTATAGAAGTAATGTAGAAATTCAAGATAGTCATGTAGTAGTTCAGAAAAGTCATGTAGCTATTGGGTTGTGTTATATTCTTTCCATGACTACCCCACGCGAATCTACCTATGTTTTTGTGCATGGATTTCGCACATGGTTTTGGGCATGATGGTTTTTTATCCATGGTATTTTGTAGACCCGTTCAAGGGAACTACAATTATGTTCTAATCTAAGGTTAATGAATTGGGGTTTATGGATGCTTTGGCATGTATATATATGTATTGTAACATTAAAAGGAACATAATGAAAAATCAATTTGGTAGTCTCGGTTTTTGGATCCAGGGGAAAATCTTTGTGTATATATGTTTTTTGTTTTATGCTCTCACCATTGTTTTTTCCAGTTTTTAGAATTCATGTGTAGGTAATTTTTGTACATGGTTAAAACCTACAATTGGTATCAGAGCTATTTTGGCTTCAAGGGGATGCCTTTGTTGCTGAGGGTTTTTTTTCTTGGGCCTGTGGTAGACCCTATTCAGTGGGAGACCCGCGGGATCAATTCTTGTGGTGAAAGAAGATGGCGAGCAATGGGAAGATAGAGATCGAGAAATTTAATGGTTAGAGTTTTGAGTTTTGGAAACTCAATATAGAGGATCTGTTGGTGGATAAATATCAATGGATCGTAGTAGATCTGGGTACTAAACCAACAACAATGTTAGTTGAAGAGTGGTGAAGTTGGATTGAAAGAAAGAACACAATACGATTGTGTGTCTTAGATTTAGTATTTTCGAATGTATCAGGGGAAGCTTTGATGAAGTATTTGTGGGAAAAGTTAGGGACTTTGTACCAATCTAAGTCTGGTGAAAAAATTGTTCCTACGGAAAAATCTATATAACCTGAGGATAAAAGATGGAGACTTGATGACAGAGCAACTGAATGCATTTAAAACTATGGTAAGCCAGTTATTATCTATTGATATTAATTTCAGATGAAGATAAGTGCATCAGTTTATTGCATTCTCTACCATATTCGTGGGATAGTATGGTTGTTGCAATAGGTAGCAATGCAACTGCCTTGCAGTTTGATGAAATAGACTCACCCTTGATGTCGGAGGAGATGCGATAGAAATTATGGAGGGCTAGAATGGCAATGCCTTATTTATACGAGGATGGTCCTAGAATAGAAACAAAAATAATTCCTTGAGTGGGAGATCTAAATCTCTAGGAAAACCTATAAAGGTGTTCTGGAACTGCGAAAAGGAAGGGCACTTCAAATTGGATTGTAAATCTAAATATCCTAAGAAAGGAAAGAGATATGATGATGCTTCTTCTGCAGAGGTGAAAACCACCTCAAATGAAGGAGGGGATGTGTACTTCGCTTCTTCTTCAAGTACATATGTAGATCATGAGGCATGGTTGATTGACTTAGGTGCATCACTTCACTTCACTCCCCATAGAGAGTGGTTTTGCGAGTATGATATATATGATGGTGGTGATGTCTTCTTAGGGGATGACAAGAAGGCTATAATCATTGGTCACGGAAAATTTATGTTGAATTTGCAAGGTGGAAGGATTAAAACACTTCTGGGTGTTCTACATATTCCTGCATTGGCTAGAAATCTGATTTTTGTAAGCAAGCTGGATGATGCAGATGTAAAAACAGTGTTCGAGAAAGATACTTGCAAGATGGTTCAGGGAGCACTGGTATTAATGCAGGGAGTTTTGATTGGAACTCTATACAAGATTCAAGGTATCATTGTTATTGATGGGTGCAACAATTCTATGGTTCCTAAAAGTGGAGCAGAAAATCTAGTGGTCTTTGGAGAAAAGACCATGCTATGACATCAAAGTCTTAGACATATTGGAGAGAAGGGCCTTCGAATACTTCATGATAATGGTATGGTAGAAGGAATGTCTAATAGCTCTCTAGATTTTGATTTCTATGAAAATTGTGTATATGGGAAGCCGAATCGGGTGAGTTTCCCCTCTGGTGGTAAGAGGGCGAAACAAATATTATAGATTGTGCACAATGATGTGTTTAGACCTGTTTCGGCTCCATCATTGTGAAAATATATGTACTATGTATCATTTATAGATGACTTCTCAAGAAATACATGGGTATATTTCCTTAGGAATAAATTTGAAGTCATTAACATGTTTAAAGAATTTAAGGCTTTGGTGGAAAACCAGACAGAGAATAAGATAAAGGTGTTGAGAACAGATAACGATGGAGAGTTTTACAAGAAGGAATTTGAAGAGTTCTATAAGAAGTGTGGTATACGGGGAAAATTTTAAGAACCCCCCCTAAATTTATAAGTATAATAAATGGGCGAATCTCCATGGTATATGGGAAAAATGGAAGGCGATTTTATCAATAATATAATATGTATATATAATTTTTTGGCGAATCTCTCACCAGTCATGGCGAATATTTTACTCAATTATAAAATCTTGTAAGATCTTGGTATTACCATGGGTTATCATAAACCTGGAGCTTAAAAATTACAATTAGTAATTTATAAAAATTAATAAAATTAATAGTTGATTTTTATTTTATTTTTTATTTTAACTAAGCTAAAATGTTTAGCATACATTAAATTACAACATCTATTTTTACTTTGATCCACCAAGCCTCGAGAATGATCAAATATTTTTGCACTCTATGCTAGTTTGCATATCACGATATTTGATATCTCTCGGGGGTTAGTAGATGCAGAGTAAAGATGGATCTATGCTGGTTTAATTCCCCCATTTAAATAGGCTACATTCCAGGTGAATACCATGGGTCAATACCATGTGCCATTTTGGTGAATACCATGGGTCAATACCATGTGCCATTTTTATTTTTATTAATACTAAATTAGAATTAATAATGTTTTTTTGCATGATATTAATAACAATCTAGTCCATGGTATTTGTCCCATAGTATTTTGCCCATAGGTTTCACCTAAATATAATGCATTTTTTTGAGTGTTCGTAAATATAAGGTGACTTATGGAGTGAATATAAAAAAATGTTTTATTTGTTTACCATACCTTTCGTTTATTTATATTTTTATTAATTTACCATACCTCTTTTACAAATATGGTATTTGGCCCATAGGATTCACTTAAATAAAACCTCCTTCTTGAGCCTTCATAAATAGAACGAGGGTTATGGACTAAATATAAAAAGAGGTTTTATTTATTTACCATGCGTCTAGTTTATTTATATTTTTATTTATTTACCATACTTTTTGAGTAAGTATAAAAAGACGTTTTATTTATTTACCATACCTCCACTTTACTTATATTTT
>APFE031137847.1:2764-14307 GCA_000404065.3 Pinus taeda
CCCCCCTCTCAGTATTATTTTCAACATACAAGCCACCTGCATTACAACTTCAAAATTTATTAGTGGATCTCTGAGTTGAAATCCTCTTTCAAAAACTAAGATAAGTGTCTTTTACTCTTAGTTGTCACCATGTTGTACAACTAAAATATGGGTTGCTAGCTTTCAAATATGCCATGTAGATCAAAATGCAAAATATCATAATGCAATTAAGCCCATTTCACCAATAATAGCAATCCACAATGTAAGTAGGTTCCGGTTCTTCGACCTGTTTATCTTGTATAGGTAATAGATCAACTTATCTGACTAGAGATGGACTTTTGCTCATTGCACTTCCTGCTTCATCATATCATCTACAAAGAATCTGATGATGACAAGTCTTTCACTTCAACTAGAGGCATATTCTTCTTTTGAGATAAATGAAAGTCTTTGTTGGCTCTATCCATTTCTACTTGAGATGGGATATTAGATTTGAGATATACCCCTTATTGGTTCCTTTATCTTGGAAGAAGATTTTCATTAGCATATGGCCAATTGATCCCAAGTTATGAGAAACGATCTTTAATCATCCCCTTAGGAATGTCTTCAGAAATTGGCCTCTGTGAATTTGAAAGAAGAAAGAATGCTAACTTCCTCCTTGGCCCGTTTCATTCACCATCAGACTTCAAGGCAAGTAGATGGTGCAATAGAATCCCAAAATAGACCTATCACATGGAAGGAATGCAATTGATCAACAACTAAGAATAATAAAAAGTGAGAGGTGTGACCCTCCTTAGAGAACATCTTAGATTTCTCTCATCTCAGATTTCTTTCAGTCCCATGTGAGAATGCATCCATCACTGAATAGGGAAAAAGAGATCGATTTATAAGATCTGGTTGTTATGCCAAGAAGTTGTGGGAAGGTAGACTCCCATCATTAAGAAGTGAAAAGTGGATATAGACGCAAATAATTTAGTTTACTAAGTGAGCCGATAAACCCAGTTGATGGAGTTTATTGAGTCAAACCTTCATTTTTTTCGAGGAAATGATAACCACCTCGATATTACTCCTTCAAAGGTATAAATTTAGCGTCTACAACCTATGCATTTGGCACATTCATGGTAGTTTGGATATGGACCTACGTGAGGGTGTTGGTTCAATAATAACAGATGATTATTAGATCTCAAGGCAATCATATGGTCTAATAGAATCCCAGCATTGACCTGTCATATCTCCCAAAGATAAGGAATCCTGTAAGCAAGATAGAGATATTAGTGAGCAGGTGAACACTCAACCTGATAGTGATAATCTAAGAAATGCAAGGTGCTTACCCAAACCAGAGCTTATTATAAACAAAAATTATAGTGCCCCAAAAATATCCAGGATACCTTCAGTGAGTTCAACTTCCTTCTACGATAGCTAGTTCACTACGAGAGCTAGTTCCCTCTATAATCTTCTCTTAACGTTGAAGTTGTGGATTCTTTTAGGAATGCAGGTTGGTTTGATTTATTTGATAAGCTAGAAGGATAGGACAATGCAGTAGCACTGGAGTTTGCCTAGAATTCTTAACATCCCCAACAACAAGACCTTAAAAACCAAGAATTCTACATGACCTTCAGGGGATTAATGATCTTTATAAATGAAGAATTTCTCAGTGAAGTTAGTGGAATTCCTAGTGGGAATTCTTAGGATAAAGATGATAGAATACTCAGCCTTAGATTCAAGACCAACTCTTCCAAATCCTATGATAAGTATGAAGAAAACAAAAATGGGGTGAAAAGGACATCTCTTCCAAATGAATGGGGAGAGATAGAATATCATTTCATTAAATATTGAACCTGTGAGGGAAGGCTAAGCATTGTATATGCTTAGTATTTTCGAATTTTGCATAAAATTTGAAATCTGAGCTATCAAAATCAACAAAAAAGGATAAGTATCCCCCATTTACTAATGCATTCTTGGTCATAAATGCATGTTTGAATTAAAAAGGGGAAATTGGACACTGTAGCACATCATTGCCTAGTTAAGTTGATCATTTGTTACAAGTTATAGAAAAAAATCCCTCATCTGTCATGGGAACAATTTGTCTCTTCAGGGACAGGTCATTATAAAATCTAAGAAACAAAACATGTAACAACACCTCCTTCAATGAGAGTAGAGGGTCATAAAAGTGGGAAGAAGATTGGTCAAAAAGAGTCCAGAAGGAGAAGGGCAGTAGTTTCAGATGAATAAATAGTTGATACAATAATCCATCTATCCACTCCGGGCTTTACATCCCCAAGATCCAAGAATCCCAGGGCCTTAGTTTTGGTAGTTCAAACACTTAGGTTAAGAAAACCCATGCTTCAAGCAACATAGAAAGTGTCAACCTGATGACCAAACAAATTCACTTCATACAGTACCTGTTCGTAAATTCAAATTGACCATTAGATTGAAGTATGATAAGAACTCAACAAATCATGTGAATTAGACCATGTTAAATAAGGACCACATCCAAATGTAAATTAAAAAAGAAAGTGAAATTTGGGCAATTTTGGAACAAACTAGCTTGAAAATTGGCTATGTGGAAATAAAATGACAGAACACAACTAGAATCTGAAATCATTGAACTATTGTTTATTGGGAGTGAAAAATCATGCTTAATTGCATTATGAACATAATGTATGATAAGAACTCAGTACCAAATCATATCAAGTGAAAAATCATGTGCTTAATTACTCTATGAGAAAAAGTATGATAAGAGCTCAATACCAAATCATATCAATTAGACCATGTTAGATAAGGACCGCTTCGAGATGTAGATTAAGGAAGAAAGTGAAACAGGAACAATTTTGGAACCAGCTACATCAAAAATTGACCAAACTAAAAATAGAATGATGATATAGGATTTGAAATTGAAGAATTTGAGATATTGTTTATTTGGAATGCAAAGTTTTGTGCTTAGGTGCACTATGAAGAGAAAGGAAGCAAAGAGTTCCCTTTTGTAGAAGAGATGTTGCTCTCTCTCTCTCGTTCTAGACATTGTACAGAAATCTTAGTTCTATTTCATCTTGGTCTCTGAAGTGGCAATAGCCACACTATATTTTCCATAAGTATCATGTTCCAGAACCAATGGAATCTTGTCTATTTCGGCTTGTTTATATAGAACTACTCGGCTAGCTTAAAGGCTTTTTCCACACATAATAGGGGGCTTACTGGTACATACTAGTCATACTTGTTTGACAGAGCTAGTATAGAAGTCTCATTCAATAGTTCTTTGGGGTTCGTCTTGAAATCTAAAGTTTACTAAGATGGTTTGGTGATAGTTGATTTCATATTTAATCTAACTCCAAGGCTACAAAGAGCTCTTTCTCTTTGAAACTCCCAAAGAATGGCACTAAGCATTTCACCTAAGACAAGAAAGAAGGTGTCTAGAAGGCAGTCTAGAGGACTATACTTATCATCATCTAGTCTTGTACAATTAATAGAGATTACTTTATGAACTATGTATGGTTGTATATAAGGCTATCACTCTTCAGACTTAAGATGGTCTTCACACTAGGAGAAAAGTAATGACAAATATTGGTTTTTCTCCATTTATTTATTTTTGTGGTCAGTTGTGTATTTTCTGAGAGTCTGAAGTTATGAGGCTCTATGTTTCACCAACTCTTGGGACGTGGTGTTAGATCGATGTTTTTGGTAAATTTGGTTTCGAATTTTTGTCAGTGGTCCTCATTCAAGTCTTAAGTGTGGAATCGTGCTTCGCATTAAAATATAATACTTAGTGCTTTGTGACATGGTTTTTCAGGCAAAAAGTTATGGCTTATTAAATTTTGTGGGTGCTTGTTCTCCTTTAGGCTTTGTATTTTGTTATTCCTTTATTTGTAATTGTTGGGCTAAATTGTTAATGGGGAAAACCTTGTGGAGGAGGTATTCACTCCTATTCCAATACACATGTCATGTATATATTTAGGGTCAAGCTCCTTACATTATTGTGAATATTTAGCCAATTTCTTCCCTAGTCATATGGGGTTTTGTCTAGTTTGATCTCTACTCTTTTACGGGTAGAGGGACTTATCATAATTATTCAAATTTTGACCTTCATTCACTTATTCCCCTGAGATAGAGAGGAAGGGGAATGGTGAGTGGTGGTAGCCAAGCCCAATCAGGGAAACTTAGAGCTTTGCCTTTTTCTATGAACCATCTACCACCTTTTTTTATTGTTGTTCTACTAGAAACATGAAGAGAAATTTGTAGGCTTGAGACACAAGTGAGGGTCGAAATATAATCCCTCTAAACTTCAAAGCTCATAGAGGATATGTCAACTTGGGTTCGTGACCTGATCACACTAGGGGTAGAAAGAAATAATACATTAACTCAATGTCTCTTTATTATAAAATAAATACCCTTCTAGGCCTTGTTCTAAGGAACAAACAAGTAGATAATCATAATACTTTATCATCACTGGAATACGTAAAGGGAATGATCTAGAACCAATTTTTTTTATATATATAATAGGATCATGTTTGGATCATGTAAAAGGAAACATAATGTGTGAACAAGAAAGGGTCCCACTTGGCACATGTAAAAAGCCACAAAGCATGTGAATCAGAGTAGGGTGGGGCCAAATGGACACTCCTCGTTCAAGTGCAAGGGCTTTGGAAAGAGTATTTTCTTCCAACAATGATTAGAGCATATAGTGGGTTGAGGTGGGTTATGATGGTTTTTTATTTTCATCTTTGATATCCATAGAAACCATGTATTTACATTTGGCATTACTATAATACGAAAATATTATTGATTTAATATGTTTAGCATGCTCTAAATAGTTGACATCAAGAATAAAGTAGATGGTGTTGGACCTTCCAACATGTTCGGGGATCTCTTGGGTAAGAAGTCCAACTAGACCTCGGATTGTTTGGTGTAGGAGTCTCAGCAGTGGGTAGTACAATATCACCTCGATTGTCATTTTGTGTAGAGATAAGTAATATATACTTGTTGGTAGCAAGGGTGTGACATTGCAACAAGTCAAGGAAGGTGCATGAAAGGCTCTAATAGAATGAGAGGGGAGTGAATTCACCCCTTAGAAACCTATGGTAGCATACAGCTTGAAAGGGAACACATGAGCATAAATACATCACAAGATGGAAGGTAGGATAGCGGATGATCCAAAGTGATGGGTTATGATAGAATCACACTTGGATAAGATTCATAGAAAAACATATGGAATAGTCCGTACATACATGTGTAAATAACAACTACATACACCATTAAAGTAACCAGGATAACCAAACTACAATAACAACATATGCCTGAAACATGTTGGATTTCTTATATTAAAATAGTGGAAGATCCAATCATACCTACAACAATGAATTCCACTAGCCCCAATAGTGGAACATTATAGTCACTTCCACCTGTTCCTTCAAAGAAATGTATTGGCTTTGCACTGTTCAGAAGCGAAGGCTCATTACAATAAACTCCAAGCTTTCTCTAAGTTACACCTATAGGGAACTTGGCTCCCAAAAGCCTGTACAATGAGTTATGAGATTCTATAAATAGCAAATGGTGGTGTGAACCTTGACATTCCACTTTTTCACTCTTCACTTACCCTCGTGACTCTTCAAGTACTACACGACTGTTGCATTCTACTATTGACACTTGGTCTTTCACTTTTACAATATGTTTACATTAGAATATGCACATGTACCAATGTGAGACAAAATAAGCTTGAGTAAGCCATGTAAGAAATCACTAAGATTCGAATATCTGTGGGAAGACTAAATTTTCAACATCCTCAGGATGATCGATGGTCGAAAACTAATGCTAAGTTTGGTATTCTATTATGGTTTGCATGTGCTCTATGGAGACATCCTTTTGAAAGAGAACTGTTGCCTCTATTGCATTTTGGGTACTCCAATTTGGCACCTCTATCTAACACATCTGATAACATGTGCATCATAGTCTTGAGCACAGCTAGGCCAACAACATACCGATGCATGGTGTCTACGTTGATCTCGCAGTTTGCGCTGGTGGCTACGTGCATCAACCGATCAAATTACATTTCTAGCTCCATTCAAACTTGGTTATTTGAATTCACCTCACTGAGTGTGCCAATGGATGGGATCGCATGCATGCACATAATCAAATCCATGCTCCTGAACACTTGTCCATGTGAATCTTGCAAACTCATGATGAAATGTGGGAGTTCCTCTTCATTCTGGAGCTGAAATCGGATGCGTGTCTTCAACTTTACCACCTTTGACTTCATCATCTTGGGCAAGTGCAATGGAGCTCCTTTGTACCTCATTATCGATGTTTTCATGTGATTGACAAAATTGCTACCAACCATTGAGATGGAAAACTAACTTATGCATGATCACGAATTAGTAGTACAACTTCTGCATGATTTTCTTAAGAGATGATACTTCATCTACTATCAGTCACCTCAACTCTATTCTTGTAGATGATGTAACCTATTCTCCTCCCTACTTGGCCATTTATAATTACTTAGCCATGTGGTTGTTCTCAGTTATCAAGAATTGAACACTCGAGCTGGTGGCTTCAACATATGCTTTGATATAATCGGCCAATGCGGCTAGATTCTTGCACACATCAGAAAAGATCACTCATTATTCAAACTACAAAGTAGATATATGGACATCTGGAGTAGGCACTTTGTGTGATTACACAAATTTGTGTTTTGGCTCAATTAAAGATATGTTGTGCATCTCCACTTTGGGATTGTCTTCAAGGATTTTTGTGCCTGCTTGATCACTTGGGACTTACTCTACTTCTGGAACTGGTGAAGCCGATGGGGTGACCTACTGATTTTGGGGCATGAGGTCAATGTCCTGATCTCACTCTGGTCGAATCAAATTTGTGTCGATTTGCTCTAACATTTGTTAAATATCTTGAGCCAAGTCTTACTCCTGCGAATTCTCACCCTGTCTGCTATGTGTAAGCTTCTCGAATAAGTTAATAACCTGTATGGGTGCAGTTTCATCAATCTATGCATGTTGTGCCTCTAGTTGTTCTTGTTCTTCTTATGGTTCCTTCTCTCTTCTATGCAGCTATTGTTCTTCCCTAAGTTTCCTCTTCAACTCCTACAAATCATTTTCTATTTCCTTCATCTTCTACCTCACTCTTTGCCTTTTCACAATTATTATATTGCGCTATCACCTCTTAGTCTCAATTTCCAAAGATTCTTTCAACACAAGTGGATCTTCTTTGAACTTGCATCTTTGCTCTTCCTATACATTGTCAACAACCTTCCTCTTACGTTCGTCATGCAGAGGTCTGCTACCCTCTCCTAATGCTAATGATGCTGCTCCGTGAGATGATGTTGCCTTCTACTTTGCTAACCACTCTATAGCTATGTTGAACGGTTCATTGAACCTTGAGCAGTGATACCAACATCTCCATGGGTCTTCCTCATGCCAATGACATGCTTTATGGATCCAAGGATGTTGCACTCTTGCACAGTGGTCCTTCGCTAAGCAATGTGGGTCATATAGATTGTAACTTATGGTGCCAAAGGTGAATCTCTTGAATTCCCTTGTCTCAACCTCAACATGCTTGAGATTTTGGATCACATACAACTTGATCCTTAAAGGAATAGTGGGCCAAGGTGCCTTCTTCTTCTTGTGTAGTCTAGTTGACAACCTTGTCGAGATGTGATGTGACACTTCTTGCATGATGAGCTTGTCCATGTCGAACTTCAGTAAAACATGAGGAGCCTTCTCTGTGTTGTACATCCATTTGAAGGAGCCAAGGGGTGAGGAATACCAATCCTCTATGTTGATCAATGCCTCCATCGATGCCCGCGACATGCAAGGTGGATCCTTCTCAAACATCATCATGTACACCGATGTGACAAAGTGGTCTTATAATTCTATGATAACCCCACGAAATTTGCATTCAAAGAACAACCTGCAATAAGTGTGCACACAAATTTTTGAAGGTGTCCATGCCCAACCCAAGCCTGGGAACTATTGACAGGGATAGACGAAATCTAGTATGTAAGCATACATGTATGTATTCTCTTGGTGGATCTTCAGTGGATGTTGAGTTTGTGTTACCTATTCCTTCAACCTGAGAGAGAACATGTCAGGCCAGTTGCAAGGTCTTCCTTCTCTCACCATTTGACCCAACACAATCACCCAACTCTCAGGGAAGTTCTCTATGCTATCTTGGTGGTATAAGAAGCATTCAAAGATGAACAAGAGCTGATATTACTTCTATAGTATCCTTGTCTTGTAAACCTGGCTGGTTTTCATCCTAAACTTGGATGGCTCTTTCACCCAGCTCTTCAATATGTGTCTTGAGTTTGCAGTGTTGTTGGGTCTAGTGAAGGGTGCATCCATCATGATCACAGGTTGTGGTAAGTGATACACATCCTAAAATACCTTCGCCCTGAAGGTAGAAATTTATCTTCCACTGACAGTGCTCAACATCATTGTCTTTGGATTAGTATGGGAGACAATCCAGTGGATCATGTACGTGAATGGAAATGTGGGATACCTGCATGCAATCTAGTACAAGCCAGACTTGTGTATGTTGACACAGACCTTGTGGTCTTCTAGATATTCTTCAAATGTGCTTAAGAAGGTGTCATTGATGTCCCACAATTTCATCTTCATACCCTTATCTATGAAGAACTTAGTGTTTTCATTGATAGGCAAGCTCATAGACACTTGCTCAACTACATCTTGAGCTACACTCTCAACGGTTTCCTTTGAGCATGCTATCTTGGAGGCCATTGTACCTGTATTACTGAGAGACAGATTACCACCAGTGATACTTGAAGACAGAGAAACACTCATGGAAATAAATCTATCAGTTTAAAACCAAAACAACTTGAAATGGTCATACGTTTGAATGACTTACTTAACGCAGTTGAATCCCAAAATGATATCTAATATAATGCACTGCATAATCCCCCATACTTAAATCAAAAAGAGTCAAGGGATCTCTACTTGAATGGTTCATGAGGCACAATACTTGCTAAGGTTTGCAAATGGGGTAGCAAGCTAAGTGGGCTTGATTGTGGGGAAAAACTGCACAGTTAAGCGCGCTTGAGCCAGAGGAGTTTCTGGGATGGGTGACCTCCTGGGAAGTCTTGGTTACTGGGTGCAAGCCCTGGAAGTGATGATTGATGCTATGTGATTCGTTCTCCACTTTTCACTAGTTTCAATCCACTTCTTCACCCCTGTGAGCATCACCCGATGCAATGAGTGCTAAGTGAACTATTCAAAAATCATGAGAAATTAGTCAGTTACGACTACCTCTCATGGAAATGGTCATACGTTTAAATGAATTACTTAACACAGTTGAATCCCAAAATGATATCTAATATAACTTGAAAACTCACATGTAACATACCTAGATTACTGATTGGAAAGATTGCGCAATTTTCACAAGGAGGATGGGAGACTGACTACCAAAACTACATAGGGCACACTCTAGATTGTCAATGAGTTAACTGACAGTTGAAACTATGCAATGCATAGTCTAACTTGGCTTGTTGAGGACTCAAACTATGCAATGCGCAGTTTCAGTCAGTAATGACTACAATTAGCAAATTGCATTTGTGTAATTTCTGGGGCCCACAAGGCACTGCCTCTCAGAATTACACAAAGAAAGCCTAGAGGCCAGTTTTTTGGCATCCTTTCACAATTTTTGGGAAGAAGGAAGAGCCTTACGTCTCATAAATGTGCATTGCAAGCTGAGCAAGACAAGGTTTGGGCCAAGGAAACCCACACCCGCCCACGGGTAATTGAAAACATGAAAGGTTTTAATGCATGGTGAAGCTAAGTGAAAACAAGAGGAAATGATCATGCATGCAAACAATGAGTGTAGGATTTAGAAAACAATAAAACAAGTAATTGTGTGAAGTGACTCGCCACAATGGCAACCATAAGTGCAGAAACAATGTCATGCATGCGACAACAGTGAGATGCAATGAAAAACTTGAAATAATACATCTATAGGCTAGCATGCATTAAGATGACAACAAGTGTTCAACAAAACCAAGAAAACGACATTCACACAAGCCAAAATGCAAAAAACGACATAAAATCAACAAAAAAGCAAACTTACCTGGAAAAAGCTTAGTTGAGTGTGTCGAATGCTGCTAGATGTGATGTGGGACATCATAACCCCAAGATCAATGTGAGGAATCATCTCTGAAGCATTGGATAAAAACATTTGATAAGATCGAGGCCTATGATGTGCATGCCACAAATCTAGGAAAAAGTGTTACTTGGGGAGAGGTTTCTAAAACAACTTTTGCATGTAACCTCCAACTGTTAAAAATGGATCCCTAAAATCTCGAGAAGATTTTTGCTTTTTACTTTTTTGGGAAAAGAAGTTCATGCATGAAAAATCAAGGTTACTTAGTCCTAGAGGGGACTGGTCAACTTGTGTAGGCATGCAATAGTCTACAAGCCTAGGAATGACTTTTGTGCAATTTCCAAGCTGAGCAAGTTTGGCTATCCCTTGGGAATTTCACAATTTTTGTGCTAAAGCCCTAAATTTTAGTGGGAATTATCCATATCCCATGGCCCACATCGAAGGATTGGATATAGCTAAAATATGAGGTTTCACTATTATCTTCATGGAATAATACTCCTAACTCATAGTTAATAAGGTGCACAAACTTCAAAATTGTACTTTTATGTAGTGAGTCTCCAAAATCTAGTCACTAGGAGAACTACAACACTAGGTATCTTCACAAAATACAGATATCATTTTCATCATTCCTATCCACATCCCTAGATCAATAAATAAGGTTGTTGATAGATTTTCTAACCATGGATGTATGGAATCTTCATCGAGAATTTCCTCCACCTAGAATATTTTGGTGGATTCTCCTCCCAAGAAGGTTTGCTAGTAACTTATTCAAAATGATTTTTGGTCCCTTTGTGTGGCAATTTTCATTAGATGGTATGGGGGTTGGGTTATCATCATCCCACCTAGCTAATCAACCAGGGGATGTTGAAGCACACGCCCTTCGCTAGTTATCATCCTAGATCCACCTTAACTCTATAATTACCAAGTAGCGAGAGGGATAAAATATATCTAGGTGCATACCTATTTTAGACTGAAAAGATATTTCATCGCTCTCACCACTTGGTAGATACAAATTTAGGATTGATCTTGGATGCTTTTAAAATTTATTGGGTTATGTCAATATATTCATATTGTCTAAAATTCAAATAAAGTTGATGGAGTATATATTTGATGAGTGGTAAGTCCATATTCAAGAATTTCTAAAGTTTATTGGCTTATTCGAATATGTGCATATTTTCTATCTTTTAAATGAAGTTAACAGAGTTTACATTCGATAGGTGGTAAATCCATTTTCAATATTTTTTAAATTTTACTATCATATTTCGATATATGCATATTATATAATCTTTAGATGAAGTTGAAGGAGTTTACAATATATTAGATAAATTTCCGAGATTATTTTATTTTAAAGTTTATTGGCTTATTTCAATGATGAAATAAATTCAGTTTAATTTCATGTTGGATTATATTCTAATATATCCATCACAAATAGGGACAAGTACTTTAACTCTCCT
>APFE031137847.1:14327-52707 GCA_000404065.3 Pinus taeda
TATTAATATTTATTGATATTATCTTCACTTGAATATTTATTGGTTTGAAAGAAAAGATCTATAAGTTTTGACCAAATCTGTAGTAGTCATTTGTTTATAGCCGTTGTAAGAGTCTATCCATCTATTTAACTTGCTTCCTTGAACCACACTAGTTAGTCAGAAACTAGTAGTCATAATCTTTCTTGATGTGATTATTGTCGAAATTTTTTCTTATAATACAATATGGACCACAAAAGCCTAAACTTAGTAATTTAGATCATGTTTTTCTGTTCGTAGAAACAATGTCTACTTACAAATCATATCTCGTGATTTTGTAGTGAATGGATCAATAAGAGCATGAATATACATATAAAATCAATAAATATGCTAATTTTGACAATATCACAAGTCCAAAGGACAACTATCACCAGTAATGTAAAATTCAGAGTACTTAACTGAAATACTTGAATCAATTAAGTGGCCCGATATACTTAAAGAATGATTGAATTTTAGGATTACGACGGTATCGTCTCACTATTAATGCCCATTTATATTGAACAAATGTTTTTTTTCCTCATAAGTATTCAAATTTAAGTAAATTATACCCTCCTTGTTTTGTTGATATAACGTTGAATACTCTAAAATGTCTCTCAAAATTATTATAGTAATGATGAAGATTTTTTTTGAATTGCATTTTCTTTTTTTTATCTATTAAATTCAAAAATCTAGTTTGTTTAGATTAGGCCTCTCTCAAAGCAAGAAACTTAGGTATAAAGGGAAATTCTACTGCATGAGGATGGATTTTTAGCTAGTGAAATATCATGAACCTAGCAAGCATAAGGGAAATTATACAATATTAACATGCAATTTGATACAGTTGCAAATTCACCTTTATAACCTTCCCTTGCACTAGGTATTTGTGTACGAACAAAGCTATATATAATAACAAGGCAGGTTGCATTGCAGCTAGTCCTTGCCTTGCCTTGAGTGAAGAAGGGTGCCTAACTATAATGGCATTTTACAAGTTTCCTTGTCTCATCTATAATTGCATGGAACAAGTTTTCTTATCTCATATAAAACGAAGTCAGTGAGAAGGATGGATTGAATCAAACCTTCCAGTTGTGTAATCTACCCAGCTAAATCTGACTTAATTAGAAGGGAGTAATAGAGAGGAGAGTAGGATAGCAAAAGAGAAGCAAGATTCAATGGAAAAAAGAGAGAGAGAAGTTAGAGCCGGCATAGGCATCAAGGTATATCAATCATTCAAGCAAGTATATCATCATAGTAAGTATTTTATGGCAGGTATCAATCAATATCAGGTCTAAGTATGTAAAGAATGGTAGGAAATGGCTTTAAACATTTGCCATAAAAACTTGTAACATTGCTTTTTATTGGTTGTGCCCTATAACGAGTACAAGCCACCTGTATTACAACTTCAAAATTTGTTAGTGGATCTTTGAGTTGAAATCCTCTTTTAAAAAAAACTAAGATAAGTGTCTTTTACTCTTAGTTGTCACCATGTCGGACAACTAAAATATAGTTTGCTAGCTTTCAAACTATGCCATGTAGATCAATATGCAAAATATCATAGTGGAATTAAGCCCCTTTCACCAATAATAGCAATTTGCAATGCAAGTATGTTCTGGTTCTTCGACCTGTTTATCTTGTATGAGCACTAGATCAGCTTATCTAACTAGAGATGGACTTTTGCTCATTGCATTAGCTGCTTCATCATATCATCATACAAAGAATCTGATGATGACAAGTCTTGCACTTCAGCTAGAGGCGTATTCTTCTTTTGAGATAAATGAAAGTATTTGTTGGCTCTATCCATTTCTGCTTGAGATGGGATATTAGATTTGAGATATACCCCTTGTTGGCTCCTTTATCTTGGAAGAAGCTTTTCATTAACATATGGCCAGTTGATCCCAAGTTATGAGCAACGATCTCTAATCATCCCCTTAGGACTGTCTTCAGAAATTGGCCTTTGTGAATTTGAAAGAAGAAATAATTTCAACTTCCTCCTTGCCCCGTTTCATTCCCCATCAGACTCAAGGTAATCAGATGGTGCAATAGAATCCCAAAATAGACCTATCACATGGAAGGAATGCAATTGATTAACAACTAATAATAATAGAAAGTGAGAGGTGTGACCCTCCTTAGAGAACATCTTAGATTTGTTTCATCTCACATTGCTTTTAGTCTCGTGTGAGAATGCCTCCATCACTGAATAGGGAAAAAGAGCTTGATTTATAAGATCTGGTTGTTGTGCCGAGAAGTTTTTGGAAGGTAGACTCTCATCATCAAGAAGTGAAAAGTGGATCTAGATGCAAATAATTAATTTTACTAAGTGAGCTGATGAACCTAGTTGTTGGAGTTGATTGAGTCAAACCTTCATTGTGTTCAGGGAAAGGATAACCACCTTGATATTATTCCTTCAAAGGTATAACTTTAGCATCTATGACCTGTGCATTTGGCACCTTCATGGCAGTTTGGATATGGACCTAGGCAAGGGTGTTGGCTCAAGAATAATAGATGATTGTCGGATCTCAAGGCAATTATACGATGTAATAGAATCCCAAAATTGACCTTTCATATCTCCCAAAGATAAGGAAACCTGTAAGCAAGAGAGACATAAAAACGAGGAGGTGAAAACTCAACCTAACAGTGATAATTTAAGAAATTCAAGGTGCTTACCCAAACTAGAGCTTATTATAGAAGAAAATTACAGTGCCCCAAAAATATCCAAGATACCTTCATTGAATTCAACTTCCTTCTACGATAGCTGGTTCCACTACGTGAGCTAGTTCCCTCTATAATCTTCTCTTAATGTTGATGTTGTGGATGCTTTTAGGAAGGCAGGTTGGCTTGATTTTTTTGATAAGCTAGAAGAATATGAACATGTAGTAACACTGGATTTTTCCTAGACTTCTTAACATCCCCAACAACAAGACCCTAAAAACCAAAAATTCTACATGACCTTTAGGGGGATTAATGATCTTTGTAAATATAGAATTTCTCAATGAAGTTAACAAAATTCATAGGGGGCATCCTTGGGATAAATATGATAGAATACTCAACCTTAGACCAAAGATCAATTGTTTCAGATCCTATGTTAGGTATGAAGAAAATAGAAATGGGGTGAAAAGGCCGTCTCTTCCATATGAATGGGGAGAGATAGAATATTGTTTCATTAAATATTGAACCTTTGAGGGAAGGCTAAGCATTGTATATGCTTACTATTTTTGAATTTTGCATAAAATTAGAAACTTGAGCTATCAAAAACAACAACAAAGGATAAGTATCCCCTGTTTACTACTACATTCCTGGTAATAAATGTGTGTTAGAATTAAAAGGGGAAATTAGACACTGTAGCACATCAATGCCTAGTTAAGCTAATCATTTGTCATAAGTTACAAAAAAAACTCCCTCACCTGTCATGGGACCAATTTGTCTCTTCAGGGATAGGTCATTATAAAATCTAAGAAACAAAACATACAACAACACCTGCTTCAGTGAAAGTAGAGCATCATAAAAGTGGGAAGAAGTTTGGTCAGAAAGAGTCCAAAAGGACAAGGGCAGTAGTTGTAGATGAATAAATAGTTGATACATTAATCCATCTATCCACTTTGGGCTTTACACCCCCAAGATACAAGAATCCAGGGGCTTCAGGTTTGGTAGTTCAAACACTCAGGTTAAGAAAAACCATGCTTCAAGCAACGCAACAAATGTCAACCTAACCACCAAACAAATTCACTTCATACAGTACCTGTTCATATATTCAAATCAACCATTAGACTGAAGTATGATAAGAACTCCACAAACCATATGAATTATACCATGTTAAATAAGGACCACATCCAAATGTAGATTAAAAAAGAAAGTGAAATTTGAGAAATTTTCAAACGAATTAGCTTGAAAATTGGCCATGTGAAAATAAAATGACATAACACTACTAGAATCTGAAATCATTGAACTATTGTTTCTTGGGAGTGAAAAATCATGTGCTTAATTGCATTATGAACTTAAAGTATGATAATAACTCAATACCAAATCATATCAAGTGCAAAATCATGTGCTTAATTGCTCTATGAAAAAAAAAATTGATAAGAACTCAATACCAAATCATATCAATTAGACCATGTTAGATAAGGACCACATCAAGATGCAGAATATGGAAGAAAGTTAAATAGGATCAATTTTGGAACTAGCTACATCAAAAATTGACCAAACTAAGAATAGAATGATGGTTTAGGATTTGAAAATGAAGAATTTGTGATATTGTTTGTTTGGAGTGCAGAGTTTTGTGCTTAGGTGCACTATGAAGAGAAAGCAGGCAAGAAGTTCCCTTTTGTACAAGAGATGTTACTCTCTCTCTCTCTCTCATTCTAGACATTGTATAGAAATCTCAGTTCTATTTCAGCATGGTCTCTGATGCAGAAATAGCCACACTATAGTTTCCATAAGTATCAAGTGCCAGAACCAATGCAATCTTGTCTATTTCGGTTTGTTTATATAGAACTACTAGGCTAGCTTAAAGGAATTTTCCACACATAATAGGGGGCTTACTGGCACATACTAGTCATACTTGTCAATAGATCTAGTACAAAAGTCTCAGTCAATAGGCCTTAGGGGCTCAGCTTTAAATCTAAAGTTTATTAAGATTGTTTGGTGATAGCTGATTTCATATTGAATCTAACTCCAAGGCTACGAAGAGCTCTTTCTCTTCGAAACTCTCAAAGAATAGCACTAAGGCTTTCACCTAAGGCAAGAAAGAAAGTGTCTAAAAGGCAGTCCAGTGGGATATGCTTATCATCAGCTAGTGTTGTACAATTTATAGGGCTTACTTTATGAACTATGTATGGTTGTCTTTAAGGCTTTCTCTCTTCACACTTAAAATAGTCTTCACAGTAGGAGAAATGTAATGACAAATATTTCCAACCTAAACGTGCATAAATTGCGAGGAAATTCATGAAATTGTGATTACATAAAATATCTAGTAGTTCTTTCTATACGACATATAGTCCTTACTTGGATATAAGTGGACTAAGACAATCTCGAGTTTCTTTGTTGGACCAAGAAGACCCAAAACTATTTTCCATATCCAGTGGGTTTCAAAGAGTAAAGAAAAATTTGATTTGGGTAAGACCTTACGACCTATCAATAATAAGATAAATTCAACACAAAATGGTGTCCTATCAAGATGGAAATTGGCTTGAAGGTGGCATCTGGGGATGGTAAATTTACTAGTGATAAGGTGACATATTCGGATGATGATCGAATCCTCACTTGGCCTTCAATAAGAAGTGGTAATGGAAGTAGAAAAAGGTTGCATGGGTGTAGTAGTTCCAACTGAATATCCATGATACATGTTAGTGGTAGATTCAACAATTGAAGATCTCGGGACTTACTTTTCTAGTAGTAGTTATGTCAATTCAGTTTATTATTTTCTTATAGATCAAAAATGCATGGACATCAATATAGTCCCTTGAAGTCTTTTTTCTCTAGAACATGGCATATAGATACTGAGGTCTATGTCTAAATAATTCCCTTGTGAGGAAGGAAAGACATCTCTAATTAAGATTACGTTAAAAAGGAAGAATCACAAATCACAACTACAATGGAATTGAAAAACCCACTAGAATTAGTGACAAAGGAAATTAAGAATAAGTTGTGGAGACATCTGAAAAAAATGAATATAAACATGAATATATGCTTCTTAGTGTTATGTGTAATTATGTTCTTCCTTATTTTGGTTTAAACAAAAGTCACAAAAAGAGGTGTTGGCACTGCTGCCACATCATTGTGGTGCCTGAAAGGCATGCTTTCATGAGATTTGGAATTCTGAGGAGAGGGGCAGGGCACTCCATTCAATCTAGATATGGGGAAATACTAAACAAGAAGCATAAAATTGCAAACAAATTTTATCTAAAAGCAAAACGAAAAATCTCTACACTAAAGCTTTAGGGTTCTATCATCCCCTCTCGAACATATTGTTTTAGCAAATAATGCTATAGCTGAGAATTTCCCCTTGATCCTAATAGAAAGGAGGGGTAACAAGCAAAAGAGGTTGTGGATCTTTGCCTTGTACAAGAATTTATATAGGTCGATCAGTCTTACATTCAATAAACGAATTTTGTCATATGGTCGAATGTATGAAAATGTTCAAAAATATAAATAATAAAGTGAATTAAATTAAATTAAAAGGATACATTGCCAGATGAAGAGCATGCTTCCTATGTGTCAAAGGTATGGATTTGTAGGTTTCATTGTATGTTCATCTATAAATACCTTCTTCCATCAACAATTACTGAATTCTGAATTGTCTTAGACTTCATGGTAGGAAAAATCTTGATCATAGTAATAGTTAAAACCACATCCAAATATAATGCAACTTCCTTCACATCCTTCCTAACCTGACCGTATGAGATACATGAAGAGGTAAGCCTATTGAACCCTCCACTAAGGAAGAGAAGCTCTAGGCCACTTTCCAAGTTCTGTGATTTCTAGATAGGAAAATGGTTACCCCTTTTCAATTCAAGGGCTTGACCATTCCCACCATTCAAAAGCTTGAGCACTTTAAAGATCAAGGGCTTTAGCGTGGTCACATGATTGGGCCTTCATGTTGATTATCATCGTCTTCCTTTCCTGGTGCAGTCAAGTGGCTTTACACCTTGTCTTTGAGCAAAGTTCCTTGAATCAAGACTGCTCACAGTTACCCTTCCTAGGTCTATTTGAGAAGAGTAAGTTCTCTGCCCATAGTTTCCCTTCCTAGGTGTATTTGAGAATATCAAGTTCATTGCCCATTCATTCTTCTTCAGACTATTGATCGTAATGCCCTAATGTGTTTGATTGGTTGAATATCTAACATTGTAGGAACATCTTGTTATAGCCAACAATTCTTTCCCATGATAAAGAAAAATAACATCTAGAAGCTTCAAAAGGAGATGAGAAGAGCAGAGGATACCAGGACTCCTGGATGATGTGACGAAACTAGGAATCCAGGGTGAACCAAGAAGACTATGGCAACATGGCCATTTCTTCCTTTTTGTTAATTTCCACCTTAGCATTTATTATTTTTTTTAATGCCCACCTTAGCGGTTCCACACTCTTGTTCGCCTCATGGCAGTGGTCATATAATTCCTAGATAGAATAGTGATCTTCTCCAGCTCTTTAGGGAATTACAAATTATTACAGAAAATGTCTTCCAGGGGTAGTTTCTGTGCATGGTGGATTCACAATCCATTGCCATGGTCCACTTGGTTACGTCTGCGATGGAAAAACTATTTTTTTCATTACAACATATGTTTTATCACTTCCCCTTTGATTTCCTAATCCCATGAGGTTACTTTCTACTTCAATGGCTTGATCTTGATGTCTATTACATATTTTTGCAATGAAACTTTGATTTCCTAATCCGATGAGGTTGTTGTTTGCTTCAATGGCTTGATCTTGATGTCTGCTACAACGTTTTCCAATGAAATCTAGATGTCTACAACAAATTTTTGCAATGATGCTGTTGTCTACTTCAATGGCTTGATCTTGATGTCTGCTACAACTTTTTGCAATGAAATCTAGATGTTTGTGGTAACTTTTTGCAATGAAATCTATATATGGAAGGTATGTGTAGTGCATTAAACTAGTGCTTGACATTGAAAGTTTTAATTCTCAAATTGGAACTTTTCATTCTCAAATTCATTCATTCAACCCATCAAGCTCGCTGCTGAAAGATGAACCAATACATGCAGAAATCCATGTGGTTGACTTTCTGTGTAGTCTAGTGGCATGGTGGCATGTTTGTGGGGTGTTGCCTGTGTAACTTACGAGACGCATAACTTACGTGTTACACATATGTAACAGGGATATATAATTGTGTAATGGTGATATACAATAGCAGGGATATATAACAGTGGATATAGATGCAAACTAAACATTTCTTGGCAGATAACTAATGTTGGCATTAGCTTACACTAGTGAAATCTATGAAGAAAAAATCATGAAAAAGCACACATATTATATGGTTTGCCTCGGGAAGAGGCCAAATAAGACCATGAAACTGCAAAATTACCGACAAAATGGCAAAGCTATGCTTAAAGAGAAAAAGTTATTAAGTTATAAATCATACAAACTCAAACAAAGTAATGCTAAAGGGACCATTTTGATTACTATAGTCCCACATTGTCAGATGGCAGGGACTAACACGAAATTATACTTTGTGAACATTATAATGGGGATTAGATAGAGAAAAATATCATCTATAATTTTAATAGATTCACTATTTTCTTTTAATATTATCATTTGACAAAATTAGTTTTTATATTTAGTTTTAATTTTGGCATGAAATATATTATTATCATAGCTAAAATAATATTGTGTTTAATTAAGATTGAATAGAATATTTAATTACTTTCAGATAATTTTATTTGTATTAAAGGAATGTATTTATGTTTTGATTCAAGGATATATCATAAAATATGTAGAAGAATAGAAATCTATGTTGGGTATACAACCAAAGTCCCACATTGACTAGAAGTGGGGAGGATCATGGGTATATAAGGATGGACAAATATCTCCATTGGTATGAGGCCTTTTGGGTTAAGTCCAAAAGCAAATCCACGAGGGCTTAGGCCCAAAGTGGACAATATCATACCATTGTGGAGATATGTGGTGTCCAGAGTCCTTACAACTGCGCTTCTGACTTCCACCTACTAAATTCTTTGTTTACCGTAGTTTGGATATCCATGATCACCACATTTGGATTGTCATTAGAATGCTTAATGTACTAGGTCAACGTGCGATCCTGTAGAGCATTGACCAATGTCACTTTCTTTATATTTTCATTTGTAACTCCCTGCGCTTACCATGCAACTTTTATCACGAACCAAAATGGGTCTGGATCTTCATCCCCTACTCCCTTGAACACTGGCAACTTTATCTCGCTCACCATATTGACTCGCGGTGGTGACAGAGGTGGTATGGGCGAAGATGGGGGTGAAGACGGTGAAACTGGTGGTGGTGTGGGTGGGGGTGGTATGCGCATAATTCTCTGTTTTATTGAATTGATCGCACTTCTTGGTGAGACCTTCATGAGCTCTTCCTCGTTCTCTCGTGAGGGTGAAATCAAGGGGCTAGTTTCTAGTTCTGTACTACCTTCATTTCTGTAGATTCTCCGACTTCTTATAGCCCCAAACATCAATTTATTCACATAACCCACTTTTCACACAGTAGCATTTTAATCCAAGTGTTCAACGACTTAACATACTTACTTCGCGGTCCTTTGAGGAAGCGTCACTCTGCTTCGCTATAGCTGACTGAAGTATCTACTGCAAACTTAGTGACAAATCCTCCTATAATTCGATCAAGCTAGTGATCAACAATGCGTGTGATCTTATCCTCTGATGCTTCCAATCTACACACTAACAGTGGAGTCCACACAATAGGTTTTTTGAGCTTGCACCTTCCTTGGCTATCTGCTAGCTTCGCGATCCACTCATATACCTCAGTAGGGAAGGATGCGAAGAAAATTTCATGGATCTCTGTGTATAAGTAGTAGTCTAACCACTCTTCTTTTGATAGTTGCAAATTCCTATTCTCTTGTGCCGTGAACTCTTGAATCTTCCTATACAACCAATCCTTAATTCCTTTCTTAGTTGGATTCCAATGATATGACATTAGACATCTCTATGCAGGTCCCATTCCTAGCAACGGAACCATTTGTTGGCTTGTTGGGGCCTGACCCAGGTTCGAAGTTAATTAGCTAAACAAATCCCTGTACTACTGGCCCTTTCAGCAACAGTCCGTGGAGCACAGACTGAGGTTTCACCCGAAGTAGTATTGGGGAGTGTTGGAACCAG
Source organism: Pinus taeda (assembly GCA_000404065.3). Lineage (NCBI taxonomy): Eukaryota > Viridiplantae > Streptophyta > Pinopsida > Pinales > Pinaceae > Pinus > Pinus taeda. The sequence goes on from APFE031137847.1 coordinate 24,161, forward strand.
GTTTCCACATCCTTGCGATGTCTGAGAGGTCGATTTGGTCCAACTGTTAATCACTCTATGTAGGTTACTTCACGCACTTCCCTGTCTCTCATGCCCTGATATACTTGCCTTCGTGCAGCCCTAACCAAGGGCTGTGGGGCTTCCGCGCTGCTGGAACAATGCTCTGCACTCTATCCCTAATTCACACCTGAGATCTTACTTGTTAGCATTTTCATTTTACCATAATTTAAGTGACCCAATCTTTCATGCCATAATTGAATTAGTTCATCAGCATGAGCAACATAGGAATAAAAGGGGTGTCTCTTAGTTGAACTAAAACTAGAAAATTTATATAAACCAGTTGTATGATCAACATGACCAAAAGGTACTACTTTGTAATTTCGGTTGATATCTTTACGAACATATTTATCAGGCCAAGCTTCAAATTTAAAACCTTATTGACATGCACGATAAATAGAAAGTAAGTTGATGGGCATGTTTTGAACATGAAAAACATCTTCCAATTGACCATTAACATCATTAATATCACCATAACCAATTACGGAAAGTTGTTTACCATCACCAATAGATGAGTGCTTATTAGTGTCATACGATGTAAATAAAGAAACGTTACCAGTCATATGTTTAGAAGCACCATAATCCATTATCCATTTCGCATTAGAAGAAGAATTTCTAGACAAAACAATAGATGCACATAAAGCTACTTGAGGTTTGTTTCACCTTGTCTTGAAGCAATCAACCTTTGTTGCTCATATATCAACCCTTTACAGAAATCGTCAAAATTAGGTTTCGTGGTACTTTGAAACAATTCAAGAGCCCCATTCCTAGTATGGACGAACATGTCAAAACAAGATGGAAATTTTTGTTCTACAAGAATGATAAGAGTAGTTTCTGTCTTCTTGTAATCTTTACCATAGTTATTTAAATTTTCGTTTAACATTTTCAATTCAACAAGATATAATTCTACTCTATCAAAATTAGTAAGATCTAGCTCATGAATCATCTTTTTAAGGTAATAAGTAGGAACATCATCAAATTTCTCAATAAAGAAGCAAGAATTATCCATACCTCAGCCAAGTTGTCTTCTGCCTCAATACTCACCTAAAGACTATCTGAAATTGTTTGACCAATGAACCCTCTTGCTTGATCACACTTTTCTTCCCATTTAATCAAGGCTTGAGCATCTATAGGTTTCTTGTTCACCATTAACCAACCTCCATAGATTCTTACTCCTGAGAACATCAATCATTTTCCTTTTCCATGCAAGATAGTTAGAACCGACAAGTTTAGGAACAAAAGCTACTTCCGAAGTCATAATGATAGAAATTTTGACAAGAAATATAAACCCAAATGCAAGAAACGATAAGAGAAAAAGTTGATAGAAAACTATAAATTTCTGCAGTTCGTTCTACCGTCACCAGAAAACCTGAAAACGCTGTCAATCTTAAATCAACAATAATTTTTCTTCTGGTACTCCATTTGAGATGATTTTGTTTTTTGAAATTCGGTAGTTGGGCGAGAGGAAACCAAATATCTACTTTGTTCTGGGAAATTATGCACAGAAGTTAATAAATATGACAAAAAATGTCTGGTTTTAAAACCAAAAAAACACTCAATAATGCTCTAAATGCTTCATTTTAACCAGTTTGTGGAAATGTCATAGCCACTCTGCATCCTCTTATGTGGCCGAAATTCTAATCTAAACCCTCGATCAGTCAATCTTCCGCCCTCCAAGAAAAAGGGACCAAAAAACTAGATGAAAATCACAGATCTTACAATAGGAAGATAGATCTCCTTGAGGAAAATCCAAAAACCATATAGATCTTACAGAAAAATAATCAAGAGCCCCTTGAAAATCATGCCCAGATATGAAGAGAAGCCTAATGGCGACCAGATGGAAAACAAACCTACAAAAATAATGAGTGTCCAGGTAACAAAAAATGAAGATACACGTTGATGGTTAAATTCAAAGAAGTTTCTAGGTCATAGTAGTCATGGCTTTGATACCATGTTAGAATATTAGATCTAATAAACTAGCTATCTTTCTAAGAAACCAACAATATATCAACATATAAATAAGAACATAAAGAGAACAAGGAAAAAGAATACAGCATATATACGTGGTTCACCCAATTGGACTACATCCATGGGAAGGTTGTCTTCTATTATCTCCAGAAATCTCCTACAATATTACAAAAAGAGCAACTACAGATAACCCGATACAAATAGTAGTATGTTGTGAGAATAGGATAAGATGCGATGGTATCACAAAACGATATATTTTTAAGAGGCTCCCTTGACCCTATTATATACCTTGACCCTATTATATACCTAGATATGTGGAGGAATTACTCTCACATATTAAATGTGGGATAACATAATTCTCCAAAATAACACCTCTTTATATAATAAATGGATACAAGAGTATATTATGCCATAATAAATATGGGATATAATGTATTAATCTTTTACATAATATTGTGGAAAACTCAACATAATATAAAGACATTATTACCTTCCAAGGAATATAATATATTCCAACAAAAACAATGTGGCAACAGAGAATTTCTCGAGGCAGTCAGGAATGCCCACAATTGTAATTCCAAGTGATGGATAGGAATGTCCACCTATACGTCAACCACCATTATAAATGTGGCCATAATCCCAAATTTCATTCAATTTATCAATAGATCTCCCAAACAATCTATTGGATGTACCTTGTATGAGTAAACTAATAATGTATCAAATGATAAAGTCACCAGTCAAGAGTGCACTGGAATATTTGAACAGCCATTTTAGCCACCCTTGTGCATATAATGTCGATAATCAAACCATAGTCTCCATATACCAAAGTGTCCTCAAATAATATGCCCACTTGAATAGAAACAACCAATATTCAAGTTCCAATGGGTTGAAATAGGGTTTCCAGAATTTTAATTTAATTATTAAGAATTTTTAAGTGGATGGTAAGGATTTAAACTCCACTAAATATTCCAAAATATTCATAGTAATATACACAAATTAAAGGTTGAGATTTATCTCCAAAGTAGTTATTCTCCTTTTGCCTTTAATTAAATTGATTAATGAAAAAAATATCAAGTGTCATATGAAATGAGTTATGGTTTTTTGAACATATGATATTGAAAAGCGATGGTATTGGCCCATGGAATTGTAACAAAGTTTATTTGTATATTAAGGATCTCTACAGTAAAGTGAACTAATCTTGTTCCATGGTTTTTTAAATGTATATATGTTTAGATTATATATTGATTTTTTTATAATTAACAATAACAATAACAATAATACTAATAATTTAAAATAAAGTTATAATTCAGTTAATTTTTATGAATTTTTTTATTGTAGTTTTGCGAGATGTATCATGAAGTGTTTAGCAACAAGTTATATGACTTGGAGGGATGTCCACCTGATAGTCATGAGTTCCAACTTCCAACAACATTCTTACTACCTCTCCAATTAATGGACCATTTGATGGTAATCCATTGGTGCACAAAAACCCTATTCTCACTAGCAATAGGATTTGTTTCTTGGAACCCCCTAACATCCTGTTGCTAAAAATTTGTTGTAAATTCTCTCCAACACTAAGCTTTGTAGCAACCCATCTCACAATATCCATTTCTTCTCAAAACTCTATTTTGAAGGCTATTGATAAATTTTCTTTAAAAAGGGGTTATGATTTATTCAACTCCTTGGTTTTTAGGTTGTAGGGAAATAACTCTTAGCTATTTAACCAACATGATATATTTCAACTAAGGTAGAAACTAATTAGGCTTAATAGTGGTGACAGAAGAATGGATGAAGAATTAAACAAACTCCATAGTATTCACTAAAAACATTCATGATTTGTTCTAGTGTAAAAAGCACCAGAGTAATATTGAAAACAATTTAACCTTTAACGAAGGTATGATAAAAAATAAACAACGTCAATCATAATTCTTAGTGTTGAATATAATATTTCCAATTACACAAGAGAAATTGATTCTCAATTAAGCCTCTCAATATATCTCAAATAATATAAATAAACACGATGAAAAGAGAATATTAAATTTACAAAGAATCTAACATTAAAAAAATAACACTTTGCCAATAGATAACAGATCTGTTGATTAAAAACTTCAACAATATGTCTTAGATAATATATATTTATATATAATATAATTTTATATATATATATATATATATATATCTATTTATTCGATAGATAGATTGATTTGAATATATAAAAACAAGCTATCTTTCATTACTCCTCCACATTAATAAATAGGAAATTAAAAATTATAAATACTTTAAATATTTATTTATTTCTTCGACCACTTTTTTATATCAAATAAATTTAAAATAAAAATAAGAATAATAATGATAGTCTGGAGACTCAATCATTGTCATATTGTACATCATCTTCTTATCTCTCAAATTGCTTCTTCAACTAAATTCTAATTTAAAATTAGAAACTATTATAATAATAGAGTGGAGGTTCAAGCAGTGTGATATTGTATGTCATCTTCTTACATTCTAGGGTTGTTTCTTTAACTAAGTTTTAATTTCATCGTTGCAAAAGTTTATATTTATAAATATGTAGTAGATTTAGATTCACTTTTCTATTAATATAAAATTAAAATGTTTATATTATTCAACATACTAATATTTATTTGAAATTTTATTTTATAAAATGCTAAACAAAAATAACAAATATAAATTTTTATACCAAATTGTAACACTTTTTCAAATTGTAAGTACTTATTTTTCCTATGAGGCTTATGTTAGATGAAATTTCACAATAAAAGGATGAAGGGGCCTTCTTCTCTTAGTAATCTCCTTGTAACATTTATTTACACTTCTTGAACTAAGTTACCTCATCTTTGTGTAACTTTCACATGAGGCGGATGATGTTAGACGAGTCTTAACAATAAAAGGACTTGCTTCTGTTAACAATCTCTTTGTAACCATTTTTTTGCACTTCTTTACTTTGATCCAATCCCCCTGTTGGTCATCCTCTATGGGGGGTGTATATGGATGAGTCTCCATCATGTGGGAAGAGAGAAGTTTATATTTTATAATTTGGATGTCTGTAAGTGTTTATCTGGGTCCCTTATTTCGATCAAATTGTGGTGGTCTTGTCCCACTGAAACCTTTTACTTTAGGATATGCCCACTACCACTATTAAGATGTCGTCTTGCAACAACCTTGATGCGAAGTCCATTTCTACACACAACTTTGCACGCGTCGTGATAAGTCTATCATTGGTCTTTGGTAGTAAAGTTTTTCCACATCATTTCACTTGGAGCAATGCTTCCATGCTGAATTTAGAGTTGGTTTTGGATTTTGTTGAGAGAATACCTCAACCTCCTTATCCATGTTAAGAATTACTTGGATCTCAATCCAACTATATATATGTATCATATTTGTGAATAAACGATGAGAAATAATTTAATGTGTGCAAATTAATTTCTATGTTGGTATGATAGCTCATATGAACTTGTCTCCCTCAAGGGAAGGTCAAGGAAGATGGAAGAAGTTTGAGAATTGATCCTTTGTACGCAAAATAGTATACGTGTGTGCAAATTTATGATGTGTCTTAGTGTGAGATATAAATATATGGGTATAGGAGCATCACCTAGATTGTAAGAAGGAACATAATCAACCATGACATTTTATACGCTTACTCAACACAATTGGAATCAGAGCCAATGCTCGCCAATGATCAACGATGATATTTTATAAGCTTTCTCAACACATTTGGAATTGGAGCCAATGCTCACCATTGCAATTCCTGCCTGAAGGTGAGTGGGGATTCTGTTTTTTTTTTTTTTTGTAATCTTTCAAATTCATCGCTATGCATTTTTCCAAGTGCACATCCTTCACAATAAACATATGCATTTATTAAAATAGGAAATCCATTAACCATACCTTGATTCTGTAGCAGCAATAGATCATGAAGATTGATGTGTCCAAATATTTGATGCCAAAGATTCTCGGTTGTCATCATTGTTGAAGTTAAAGCTTGATGTGGCACACTTGTATCATTCAACTTATACAGGCCTCCAACTCATATTCTAGATGCCACCGGATTATGATGATCCAACAAATCCTTTATGAAAAAATACATTTTGAAAAATTCTACCTTCAAGTTCTGATCTACAATCATGAAGACAAATATCAAATTCTTTTTAATGCCTAGTACATACATGACATTTTGGATGCATATGATATTACCACATGCAATATCACAGGAATATCTCCATACCCTTTAGTCTGGTATGCTATATCATCACCAAGGTAGATATTAGCACCACTGCCAGTCTCTTTAAAACATTCAAACCAATGCTTATTATTTGTCATATGAGTGGATGCTCCAGAATCCACAAACCAAGTTTTGGCTTCAATAGTATCAGCAAAGAGAGCAGAATCAAACAAAAACAATTTGAGGTCATAATTCTGATTTTTGTCAGCAAAGTTCCCTCTTTGCTTCTTATGTCTATGTCTGGCTTCATCAATCTTATTTTTATAACAATTTCTAGAAATGTGACCAATTTTACCACAATAAAAAGACTTGATTCTTAAATCATTCCTAGTTGATGACACACCTTGGAATGGCCTTTTCTGGGTTTTACCATCACCTTTTTCTTCACCATCAATGCGAGATCTTCATTCTGAGGCTTCGGATTCATCTACCTCTCTTCTTCCTACATCAAAATACATGTCATCTCATCAAAGGTGGGAGCTTTCTCTCTTGTTGTTAGCCCTGTAAAGAAAGTCTAATAATTATCAATTATATCATTTAAGGTAATCGAGACAAGATTAGTGTTGGACATTTTCTCTCCTATGTCGCCCAACTTGTCTCTCTGCTCTTTGATCCAAGAGATGAATGCAACCAAAAATTCATTACCCTCCATTCTGATTGAGAGAATACTACTCTTCATAAACAACACATGATTTGTATTCTTTATCTCATACAGATCCTTGGGAGTCACCCAAATCTCATTGATAGTTTTGCACTCTCTAATGTGAGGGATGATGTTGTCTTTCACTGACATCTTCAACAACACCTTCGCTTTGTTTTCCCTCTTCTCCCCATCTTGAATTGCTACGGTTGTTCCTCCTCCACCTATAGTCGATTTCACCTCATCTCCATTTGTAATTTCCTATGCACTTGAACCCTCAAGCAGTGTCTGCAATTTGAATTTCCAAAAAAATCAATCTCAACCTCTATTTATGAAGCAATCTTGACCACCTGTGTGGAGGCACCAAAGAACCCACCAATCGATCTCGAGGTCAACACAACACCTACACGATCTTGGCTTTAAAGAAATTACGACCTCATCAAAGCACGACAACCATGTGATCTTGGCCTCCAAAAACCTCTCTGCAGTCTCAGCCTTAAGAAACACCAACCACCGATGATCTTTGTCTCAACTTCAAGTAATGTTGGTTTCCAACTCACCAATTGGTGATCTCTATATCAACTTCAAGAAATTTCGGTGTCCAACTCACCCACCGATGATCTCTGTCTTGGCTTTATGTGATCATGGTGTCCAACTCACCCACCGACGATCTTTGTCTCGACTTTAAGTGATTTCGGTGTCCATCTAAAAACAACACAACATAACTATAACACAATCCATTCTGATAATCTACCAAGCGAACTCGGCCTGAAATGAATCACTATTAGCCTTAAACAAAAACATGATAGGAGCACCAATGCGGGAATTAGGTATCAGGTCCGCACTTTTGACCCACATTAGATGTGATCAGTGTAAGGAAAGTGGGCATCAACGTGAGAACGAGGGAAAATGTTACACTGTTATGTGTTGACCAACGCATATATTAGGGCCCAGCGTCACAATGCTCCAACTTTACACAAAAACAAAAGAACAAAAACAAAACAAAACAAAACAAAAACAAATTTACAAATTTTCCTTTGCCACAAAAGCTCTGACATCAACGCCTCTCCAATCACCAAGGCACTCATGCTTCAGCTACCAAGGCTTTCGAATCAACTAGCCACCAAGGCTCTCGAATGCACTAGCCACCAGACTTTCAATCTTCCACCAAGGCACTCAATCCATCCACCAAGGCTCAACTCTGCCACTGAGGCACTCGAATTAGCCACCAAGCCTCACCAAATTTGATACCATGTTAAAAATGAAGACAAATTGAAACGTTGAATCTAACAACTCACAGGTGAGCAAGCTACACCTTGAGACTGCTTGGGAAGTACTGCACACATTCATTAATAATGGAATCAAAATATATAGGTTTACATGATGTTAAGGAGATAAAACTCTCTCCTAGAAAATAGAAACTATTCCTAATCTAGGACACAAGCACAACTATGAAACAAGCTTTCTCCAATGTTACATAATTTTCCACCATTTTCAACTCTGGTTTACATTGAATGCTTTTCTTAGGATTGTTGCTCTGTTCTCTTCACCTTTGCTTGGGTTTTTGTTTTCATTTCTCTGAAAATTGTTTCTATACCTTTGCTTTCTGCACATCTATTATTTTGGGCTTTACTGACTACTGTCCTGCATATTGCAGCGAGGGTGCTCTCTTTTTTCTACAAATGATTGATTTGCAATTATTGATGATCCTTTCTATTTACAGGTATTATAGTTAATAATCACTTTGTATCGTTAACAACTTATATCAATATATAAATTGTTTTTTTCTTCTTCTAAAAAACAAAAGTATACTCCAATTTCATCGTGGACATAGTGGATAGGGTCAGCTAAGGTCACGTATGCTCTTAGTTGGTGCAGAAACACTCATCAGTGCAGACATTCTTATCACTTGACAATCTTATTAGTGTTAGAAAAAATTTCATAGGGGCAGAGGAAAGGAGTCTGGCTCAAAATTTAGTTGTGGCAAGGTAAGTCTTATGATGCGGCAAGGATATCACAACTACACAGTGGCTTAAATAATACACAGGAAATAACTCATGACAAAACATAGTAGAAACAAAAAGGTCATGGTAAATTTACTCATGAAGGTTTAAGATCATATCGCAACATAACATACTTTATATTATATTTAAAAACATAGAAAAATACATTCACGTGATAAATGGAGGTTGCAGCTCCAAGTGGAAACAAAAAAAAATTACTGTGATTTACGCATCACTGGGGTTGCCGAGTAAATGTTTGTAAAACTGGTTTTCACGTGCCCACCAATAGTTCCTCCACGATTTTCTCCTCACTACCTCACAGGATTTCACCCTCTCTCGCTCTCTCTCTTGCCCAACAATGAAAATGACTTTTACATTCATATTTATCTCAACATAGAAATTTGACATTAATACATGATAGAGCAAATAATTAATACACAAGATGGGTGATTATACAAAATGATTGGTTTTCTGAACTTGCAGGTGTTGTGGAGTGTGGGAAACAGTCGGGAGTAAATGTTTGCCCACTTATATTTACCAAAATTTATTAAATGCCTTAAACTCTCTGTTTTGTTGTAGAATGATCAGTGTTGTACTTCTGCTCTGACTTCAGTCCTTTTTCCTGCAAACAAAATTGCAACCATGCAGTGGTTGACTAGGAAAACATGGCGTTTGTCAGTGTGTTTAAGACGGTGGTTGGGATTAATATTTCCAACAATCAGCAGTAAATGTTTGACCACTTATATTTACCAAAATTTATTAAATGCCTTAAACAATCTGTTGTGTTGTAGAATGATCGGTGTTGTACTTTTGCTCTGACTTCAGTCCTTTTGCCTGCAAACAAAATCGCAACCATGCAGTAGTTGACTAGGAAAACATGGTGTTTGTCAGTGTGTTTAAGACAGTGGTTGGGATTAATATTTCCAACAATCAGCAAGACACGACACCGTGGACAATCTTATCACTTTGATTTCTTCTTACACAATTCTTTTCTAGTGGGAGAGTACTATATAAATACTAGGCATGTGCACATTTTGAAGCCCAAAGAATTGTAATTCTAATCAACATTTAGGAGGAGGAGAATCATTGACTTTTTTTGTTTTCCTTTAATAAAAATAAATAAAGACAACCTGCATATGGAAAATACCAATCAATCAATACCAATACCACTGATATGAAATGAAAGTATGCCTACCCTCCTCCTAAATATCAAGTAGAATTAGAATTGTTGCATTGAAAAAACAAAGAACAACTCTTAGAAATAAAAATAATAATTAATATGATACACTAAGTGCATAGGATATGAAAATAGTTAATTAAGTTAATGGCATTGGAAAGGGTGAGTAGAGGACACCAATAGGTACTTGTTTCATGTGTCAAGAAGAGTGTGGTTAATTTTGGATCGAGTAAATAATTAGCTACAAGGTATGCTTACATTGATACCGGCAGAAATCAGGGTGATTCTTCCTATCTTCTGGTTGATTTATTTTGTAATTCCATGAATAATTTCCTATATTGGACAATTAATCTTGTGGTTAGTCGAGAATCTAAGGTTAAATCCAAACCCTTCTTTGCCCATGCAACATGGTATTAGTCTCTATTTGGATTGTTTCATCTCCTCCCTAAGCTCTTTTCAAGTTCTCTTCTGTTGGGAATTAGTGATGATGCAATTTAAGTTGTTTCATTTTAGAAGTTAGGCTTTGTCTAGCACCCAAGGGATCAAAGAATTCACCACTCTCAGCAAAGAAAAATCATTATGGTTCCATATTTCATTAAAATATTATAAAAGTGTATTCCTCTCATTTCTATCTTGTCTTAAGTAGATATTGGATGGTGTTATAGTGGCTTAGAGGATTTACTATAGGCACAACCTCCATCTAGTTAGTTGAGACTAAGCCCATCAAAATGGACAATATAAACATCACTGAAGTTTCAATGCATTATGAGAAGGCATGAGGATACTACTCATGCAAACATGAGTGAAATGCTATCCATGACAACAAAGATTCAAAAAATTGAGCAACATTGCATTTCTCAATGCACTAATATAATTAGACTTTTTGTTCTCTAGAATCAAGAAAAGAACAATTATTCTTGAAATGGAATGAAACATGTTGAGAAATATTCCCTTGAACCTCCACAAGGAATATCTCTCTATAGCCTCCAAAAATAGGATATTGTTGATGGTTCTGGACCCACCAACATGTTAGGGGATATCCCTAGTAAGAAGTCCCAATTAGACCTCACATTGTTTGGTGTAGGAGTCCCGGTAGTGGGTTGTATGGTAATGCCTTGACCACAATTTCGCACAGAGGCAAGTAAGATAAATCTGTTGGTAGCAAGGGTGTGACAACTACAGTGAGCCAAGGGAGCTGCTTGAGAGGTTCTAACACACGGGGGTTGAGATGAGTGCACCCCTTGGAAACTTTTGATAGCACGCAGTTAAGAAGGGCACACATGTGCAGATATACATCACGACATGGAAGGCAAGTTAGTAAGAAATCCAAAGTGATGGTTAAACCAACAACACATTTTAGAAATATTCATACATACATATATCATTTAGAGTAAACCACATACATATATCATTTAGAGTAAACCATATAGCATAGAATACAATACAACATATGCATGGAACGTGTTGGCTCTTGTTATATTAAGAAGTGTAAGTTCTATTCATACAATACATCCATGTCCAACCACTAGTTCCAATAGCGGAATGTTACAGCAACAACCACCAGCTCCTCCAAAGACATGTACTAGCTCTACGTAGTGGAGAAGCCAAGGCTTATTACAATATTGTCCAAGCTCTCTCCAAGATAGTCTTATCGAAAGCTTGGTTGACCAAAATCCTATACAATAAGTTATGAGGGACTATTTATAGCAAAGGGTGGGGTGGCCCTTGACATTTTCCTTTGTGACAGTTCAACTACCCTCATGACTCTTCATCTACTCTATGACTATTACATCGAACTATCACAACTTGACTTACACTTGACATGACGTTACATTACAATGTGCATGTACCCATGTGAGAGAAGTGGCTTAAGCAAGCCATGCTAGACATCATTATGACTAAGAAAACCATGGAAGTCCAACTCTTCAACATCCTTGTGATGATCAACAGTAACATATTGATGCCAAGATCGATAGTCCTTGATGGTGTCCGTGTGCTGCAATGTGACATATTTATGGAACGTGACTCTTGCCTCCATAGCATCCGAGTACACTGCTTGGGCTCCTCTGTCCAACTCGTTTGTAAGCATGTGCATCATTGTCTTCAATGCGGCTGGACCAACAACATACTTGTGCATGATGTCTGCACTGATGGGCAATTCTGGGCTGGTAGCAATGCGCATCAACTCGTCGAAGTATGAGTCAAGCTCTAGTCAGACCTATGCCTTTGTCTTTTCCTGGGTGGGAGTCCCAATAGATTGGATCGCAATTGCATGCACCACAACATCCATACTCTTGAACACATGTGCATGGGAAGTTTGTATACTAGTGATGAGCTACGGGAGCTCTTTTGCTCGATCGCACTGGCCTTCATCATCTTAGGCAAGTGAAGTGGGGATCCCTTGTATCTCATCGTCCATGCTTGCATGTAATCAATAGGAGCATGTAATTTCGTCAAGATACACACTCTTCTAGCACATCGCTGCTACCATCAATTGAGATGGATGACTGCCTTATGCACGATGACAAACTTTGAGTACAATGCTCACATAAATGTGTCAAGGGACAATACTTCATCTAGTATTGCCTTCTTCAGTTCAATTCAGCCAGACGCTGTCACCAACTCTCCTCCTTGTTTGGCCATCTATAGTTCCTTAGCCATTCGCTCATTTTTAGCTATCAAAAAGTGAACACTTGAGCTAGTGGCTTCGTCATACACTCTAGTTGCATTGGCCAAGGCTACTGGATGTTTGTGCATGTTAGACACAATCACTAGTTCCTCAAATTCTGCAGGAGATGTATGATCATCTGAATTCAACAATCTATGAGACTGCACAAATCTATGTTCAAACCTGTTGAATGAGATGTTGTGCATCTCTTCTTCCAGCTGATCTCTGAGGATCTTAGTGCCTCCTTGGTGTCTTGATAATTTCTCATCATCTGGATGTGGTGAAGTAAGTAAGTCGACCTCTTGGTGGTGAGGCATAAGGTCGATGTCCCGTTCCGATTCCCATTGCTCCATATCCATATCCAACTGTTGAAGTGCTTTCTCTATCTCACGAGCGAAGTCATGCTCCTGCGATGGTTCACCTTGTCTTCCTGATGCCAGCTATTATGATGAATCCACTACTAGTATAGGCATTGTTTCATCTGTTTACACATGTTGTGCCCCTACTGTACTTGTTTCTATTGCACTTCCCTCTCCTGTTTGTGCAGCTCTTGTTCCTTCCAGAGTTGCTCCTTCAGCTCATGAAACTCCTTCTCTACCTCCTCCATTCTTCTCTTCTCCCTCTACCTTTGTGCGATTCGCTTGTCGTGTTCTTGCCTCTTTGCCTCTATAGCCATAGCTTCTTTCTCCATAAGTGGATCTGCTCGGAACTTGTAGCTTTTCTCTTCCTCCATGCGATCAATAATCTTCCTCTCTCCCTTGTCGCTCACTGGTATGCTTGCCTCTGCTACTACTCCTGTTGATGCTGGTGCTCTCCAGGATGCTCCTTCACATTGCTTCCCTAACCACTCCACAATGAAGCCGACCTATTCATTAGGTCTGGAGAAACTATAACAATATCTCCATGGGTCCTCCTCGGCCAAATGAAATGCTCCGTGGATCTAGTTGAGCTGTACTCTCATGCAATTTTCTTTCACAATAAAATATGGGTCATACGGATTGTAACTTTAGAGGTCGAATGGATACTTCTTAATCAGTTCTTCCTCGACATCCTCTTGCTTGAAACTTCGAATCTCGTATAACCCAATCTGTAACTAAAGTGCAAGCCAAGGTGCCTGCTTCTTCTGGTGCAGTCTAGCCATTAATCCTGCTAAGATGTGATATGTTACTTCCTACATGATGAATATGTCCAAGGAAAACTTCGGTAGAACACGTGAAGGCTTCTCTGCACTAAACATTCGTATGAAGGTGCCAGACAGTGAGGCATACTAATAAGCAATTTCTATCAATGCCTCCATTGCTTCCTTTGACATGCAGGGTGGATCCTGTTCGAATATCATCTTGTAGATTGGGGTGACAAAATGATCGGAAAACCATGTGATTACTCCTTTGAAGTTGCATCCGAACAACAACTGGCAATACATGTTCACAACAGTCTCTATTGATGACCATGCCCACTCCAAGCCCAGAAACTCATGTCGGACATAGATTGCATCTAAGATGTAGTCAAACATGTAGATCTCTTCTTGCATACCTCCGAGTGACTGTTGAGCCTTCATTATCTATTCCTTCAATTGATTAGCCAATATGCCTGACTAATTACATGGTTTTCCCTCTCTGGCAAGTTGGTCTAGTGTGATCACCCAACTCTTTGGGAAGGTTTCCATGCTTTCTTAGCCATACAATTGACATGAAAATATGACCACGTAGTGATATGCCTTCAGCAATATCTTCATCTTGTAGATATGGTTGGGTTTCATCCTGAATCTAGCGAAATCCTTTACCCAGTTCGTAAGAACGTCTCTGGAGTTGGAACTACTGCTGGGTAAGCTGAAGCGATTCTCCATGATAGTCATGGGCTCTGACATCTAATACATCTCATCATAACCCTGTGCCCAAAAGGTTGCAATTTTCGTCCCGCTAACACTGCTCAAAGTCATCATCTCGGTATTAGCGTGCGAGACAATCTGGTGTATCATGTCCACACATGGGAATGCGGGGTATATGCATGCAATCTGATACAAGCCAGACTTCTGAATGTTCACATACACCTATAAATTTTTGAGGTCTTACTTAAAAGTGCCTGCAAATGCTTCATTGACCTCTTGCCATTTCATATTGATTTCCTTGTCTAGAAACAACTTCGTATCTTCATAGATCGCTAGACATGCAAACATTCGTTCAACTGTTGTTCTAGTTGCACTTCTGTTAGCGTCCTTTGATCATACTTCCTTGGAGGCCATTGATCTTGTACTGCTAAGAGGCAGATGAACGCCTGAAATATCTGGAGACAAAGCAACATGCATGGAAAAGAAAACTGTCAGTGAAAACCAAAGGAAATTTGGGGAATGACATAACACATACCTAGGGAATGATAAGCAAATATTGTGAAATTTATTCTGAGAGGCTGGGTGATTGGTTTCCAGAACTACGCAAAAGTTAGTTTGTGTTGTCTGGGAGGTAAGACTGGCTGCTGGATTTGTGCAATGTGCAATCCAGGCTGACTGCTAACTGTCGGGATTGCACAATGCACAATTCCAGCTAGAAATGACTGCAGGGTCAGGGAAAACATTGTGCAATTTTCTCGGCCAGCAGTCACTATCCCTCAGAAATGTGAAAAATAGTTCTAGAGGACAGTTTTTGGGCAAAAATGCACATTTCTGGAGAGGAAGACAGAGCCTTCCTTCTCTAGATTTTGCAATGTTGTCTGGGTGAGGCAGAGTTCGGGCCAAGGCTTCCCAGACTCGCCGACGGGCAAATGAAAGTGAATGCATGGCGACACTAACTGAAAGAAGAAGTGATTGATTGTGCATTCAAACACTGAATGAAAGACTAAGTAAATAGATCAACATGCATGTGGGTGAAGCGAGTCGATGAATCGACAATCGTTTGTGCAAAATAGTTTCATGCATGTGACAACAGTGAGATAGAAACAAAAACATAAATGGTGCTAGTACAAGCTAATATGAATGTAAAAAATAGCAAGCCTTCAAAGAAATCAAGCAAATATCACTCACACAAGTGAAAACACAAAAAGCAACACAAATGCTGAAAAAGACAGGTTGAGACCACTTACCCGTGAATAGCTGAGCCATATGTGTCAAAGAGTCTTAGATGTGCTGTGGGATGTCAAAGCTCCAAGATCGATGTGAAAGAATGAGCTCTGATGTGTCAAATACATAAGTTTGATCTCATAACATGCATGCCACAAATAGAGGAAAAGCGACACTTGGAGGAAAGTTTCTAAAATGAAATTTGCATGTAACCTCTGATTGCTAAAAATAACTCCCTAAATCATGGGATGCTTTTTGCATGTTGCCTTTTTCTATTCTGGGAAAAGCAAACCATGCATGCAAGTCAAGTCTCCTTGGTCCTAGGTGGAATTGGTCAACCAACCTACTCATGCATGAGGCTACTCAACTGCTGGGAGAAAATGCACATTTCTGGATGGGAGCTAGGCTAATTGCCCAAGAGATTTACGCAATTTCTGGGTAGAGCAACTTACCCATGCCTAGGATTGCACAATTCTTGGGCTAAGCAGGCCCACTTGGAAGGATTGCAAAATTTTCTAGGTGAAGCCTCACTAGCAGGATTGCACAATTCTGGAGCCTAATAGATTGCCAGATAGAATTATGCAAATTTTGGAGGGAAGGCTGGTTTCCCTCCAAAATTGCACAATTTCTTGGAGGAGCTTCTTAGCCTATAGTTGGACCAATTCAGGGTGATCAACCTATGAGGGGAATGCATCAAGCTTTGATCGACAGGTTGTCTTTGTGCAAGAAAAACATTGAATCTTCTGTACTTGATGAAGTAAGACAAGGTGATGTGAAAGGTTGGTAGGGAGGCTAAAAAACAAAGCTAAGGAAAACTTTGGGAGGCTCAAAAATGAAGCTAAGGAAAACTTTTGGAGGGTGGTTGTAGCCGCTAAAACACTTGGTGACACACTAGTAGAAATCCAGCTCTCTGAATGGACCTTGTTCGTGAAAAGCAAGTCTAAAACCTCTTGAAGTATTGTTCAGTTTTCAGTTCGTCTTGGTTTCACACTAGCTTGACTGCAAGATGTAGCATCTACCAAGCTCTTGGTCGATTGACACACATTCCGATCCAAGGCAACACAATTTTTTCAATTGGGGTTGAGGGGTATATTGGTGCGCAAGAAGTATAGTCGTGAGAGTCTTAGTTTCATCTCTGGTGTTGCTCCACTGCCAGCAAGCCTCGATAGTACCCCGACAGAGTCACGTAGGAACACAAGCATGGCTCCGCTGCTAGCGAGCCTGGTCAGTACCTCGGTGTAGTTAATTGCATCACCTCTCTGTGCAAGAAGCCTTTCTCTTCTTTCGCAATATTCATTTTCACTATGAATTTTTTTCACTTTTCATTTTTTTATTTTCCATTTCCATTTTTTCAACTATGCATAGAACATTCATTTCAAAGGAAGAAGAAGGATCCTGACTTATTGAGAGAAAAAAAGGTTGTTCCAGCAGAGAAGTAGTTTATTATACCTCTAATGTGCCTGTTAAGGTTTTCACCCTCACCTTACTCTACTTGACTGGGCTGACAAGGGTTAACCCAAAAAGAACAGACTAGAATAGGTGACACTAGTTAGCGTGCAAGCGCTATGTTTTCACGAAGGTTCACTTTGAACAATACATATTTTCCTTTAACGTATCATGGACTAAAAGTAACAAGTTCTTCATATAAAGGTAGGATGACAAATAACCAAGTAGTGATATATGTACATGACCTCTTGTATTTTACCCAGCTTATTTCAAGAGTCATACATGGTTTCATGTGAAACTAACCTATGAACAAAACAAAACAAATAAACAACAAAGCAAAGCAAGGGTAGAAGCAAAAACGAAAGAAAATCTAGTAAGAAAACAAGCAAGCAAGCAAACAAGCATGCAAGCAAACCAACTAAAAGCAAACACTACTCCTACTCCTAAACTAATGGTGCATGGGCCTAATCACGTGAAGTGATATTTCCAATGCATACACTGATGCATTGGTTGACACATGTTGGTGAAGACTTTGTCTGCGAGCAACCCAGTTGTGCAAACCAGCGAGCAAAAAAGATATAACAATGAAGACATCCACACTTTGTGTTTCAAAGTGCCCACGGAACATAAGTGAGTGTACGTGCATGACAAGTAGTCAGTGCACTTACCATGGTGTTGTGTGACACTGCGTTTAGCCTTGAAGCATAAGCACACTCTTGATTGTGACATGCAAGCAAATGAAAGAAACAAAAACAACTTGCATCGTGCATGTGAGCTTGCAATGTAAGATTCCTCTAATGCATGAGCGATAGGATCGTGCAGTTCGAGTGGAGGAAGCATGATATATGTTTAAAATTGATCTTCAATGCATACAGATGAGTGATGAGGAGCCTTGGGTGATTGAACAATTGCCTGATCGGAAGTGAGACTAACACCAAGAGAGTGAGGGCCTGACATAAACATCATCTCGAGTTGAAGTGTCTCAACAGTCTTGGGTGTTCCAACTTCATCATCAGATGGAACATCATAAACTAGTGGCTTTGAAAAATCAACTGCAATAGAAACATGATCGTGATCAAATATGGGAGTAAATGGATCATGACAACCATGATAAGAAAAATCAATGATTCCATCGACATCCTCATGATCTGATGAATCAAATAGAGGGGTAGGTGAGAAGCAAACAAATTCATCCTCTTTGTTTCCAGAAAATATAGATGAAAGATCAAGTGGATTTTCAATGAATAACTTGTCCTCTCCATTGTTGGATGATGGACTGACATTCAATGTGTCTTGCGAGTGATCAAAAATGGGTGCATCCATGGATGAAGATACACATGCAAATCGGGAATGGAAAGTTCACCAAAGATGTCAGGAAAGAATGGAGGAGGCTTAGACGGAAGGGCGTCATCCTTTGCCGAGTGTTGATGCTCAAGATCCCACTCATATTCTTAATTAATGATAGCGCATGTTGCTTGTGAAACACCAACTCCGTCAGTGTCTTGTTCCTCGTTCACAACAAGTGTAGAGTCCATAATGGAAGAACACAAGACAGCATCATCCGATGGACCAGCCAAGTGTGAAGACGAAGGTTGTGGAACAAAAGGTATATGACAACTCAATGGACTCACAACCAAATCTGTGTGAAAATTAAGCAAAGTGATGTTGGGAGGATGTGACCACTGAATAGGTTTGTCAGCATGATCCTTAACATCACTCTGCAGTGGTGGAGCTATTTGATGAGGGGATGGTGGATAGTCACTTGTGACAGTGACCGCATCCATCTGAGATTGCATAGCTCCATCACTAAAGAAAGTTGAGTGAGGCTTGATTTCAAAATTCCTCTTGGGAAGAGCAGATTTCTTAACACAGTACTCAAACTGGTCCCAAAGATAGAAAATTTTCATTTGGCTATTCGAAGCTTGAAACTGGAAGTCACAGAAGTGTTGCCAAAAATCCACAGTCGATTCATGTAGAGCTTTCCATTGTTGTAACAGTTTTTGGTCAAGATGGTCTAGATCAAAAAGATAGGAAGTGTCTTCAATGAGATCACATAAGTGCTCAAGTGAGTGCAAGATATCAGCCAGTAGGCTACACAATCATCGAAGTGGATATTCACGAAGTGTGTATGCAAGCAACAAGTTGGCCTGTTCGTCAGAACACCCATCTTCCTCATGAAGCATGGAAAGAAATTCATGTAAGAACTCAAGGCAAGCCACTTCGCCTTCACTATCATACGCGTAAGTGGACAAGAGATCAAAGAACTTCCTCATGATGGTGACATCTTCATGATTCGAAAAACAACATGGAGGGAGAAGAGTGCAAGAATCCATGACAGATATGAAAAGGTTCAAAACAGGATGAGAGGACATAGCTTGACATCTGGCCCTCCTTCTAGTGCTAGAAATGTTGATGGTGTTGGACCTGCCAACATGTCAGGGGATCTCCCTGGTAAGAAGTACCAATTAGACCTCAGACCATTTGGTGTAGGAGTCCCAGCAGTGGGTTATATGGTAATGACTTGACCGCGTTTTTGCATAAAGGCAAGTGAGATAACTCTATTGGTAGCAAGTGTGTGACATCTACAGTGAGCCAAGGAAGTTGCATGAGATGTTCTAACACACGGGGGTTGAGATGAGTGTGCCCCTTGGAAACCTGTGATAACACGCAGTTAAGAAAGGAACACACAAGCAAACATACATCACACCGTGGAAGGCCAGTTAGAAAGAAATCCAAAGTGATGGTTAAACCAACAACACACTTAAGAAATTTTCATACATACATACACAGATAGCTATACATGCATGTGTAAGCAAAACAATACATATATCATTTAGAGTAAACCGGATAGCATAGAACACAATACAACATATGCATGAAAAATGCTGGCTCTTATTATATTAAGAAGTGTAAGTTCCAGTCATACAACACATCCATGTCCAACAACTAGTTCCAATAGCGAAATGTTACAGCCACAACCGCCTGCTCCTCCAAAGAGATGTACTAGCTCTGCACAGTGGAGAAGCCAAGGCTCGTTACAATATTGTCCAAGCTCTCTCCAAGATAGTCTTATCAGAATCTTGGCTAACCAAAAGCCTATACAATGAGTTATGAGGGACAATTTATAGAAAAGGGTGGGGTGGCCCTTGACATTCCCCTTTGTGACAGTTCAACTACCCTCATGACTCTTCATCTACTCTATGACTGTTACATCCAACTATTACAACTTGACTTACACTTGACATGATACTTACATTACAATGCACATGTACCCATGTGAGAGAAGTGGCTTGAGAAAGCCATGCTAGACATCACTATGACTAAGACAACCATGGAAGTTCAACTCTTCAACATCCTCACGATGATTAATAGTAACATATTGATGCCAAGATTGGTAGTCCATGATGGTGTCTATGTGCTCCAAGGTGACATCTTTTTGGAACCTAACTCTTACCTCCATAGCATCCGGGTACACTACTCGGGCTCCTTTGTCCAACTCGTCTATAAGCATGCCCATCATTATCTTCAATGAGGTAGGACCAGCAACATACTTGTGCATGATGTCTGCACTGATGGGCATGTCCTGGCTGGTAGCAATGCACATCAACTAGTCGAAGTACGAGCCAAGCTCTAGTCGGACATGTTCCTTTATCTTCGCCTAGGTGAGGGTCCCAATAGATGGGATCACATGTGTGTGCACCACAACATCCATACTCTTGAACACACGTGCAAGGGAAGCCTGTATACTAGTGATGAGCTACAGGAGCTCTTCATAGTTTCGAATTTGACTCTAGATATGTTCCTTCAGCTCGACCACACTGACCTCCATCATCTTAGGCAAGTGAAGTGTGGCTTCCTTGTATCTCATTGTCCATGCTTGCATGTAATCAACAACAACATGCAAGTTCGTCAAGATACATTCTCTTCTAGCACATCGTTGTTGCCATCTGTTGAGATGGACGAATACCTTATGCATGGTGCCAAACTTTGAGTACAACGCTCACATAACTATGTCAAGGGACAATACTTCGTCCAGTTTTGCATTCTTCAATTTAGCTTGGGCGGACTCTATCACCAACACTCCTCCTTTCTTGGCTGTCTGTAGTTCCTTAGCGATTCACTCATTTTTAGCTATCAAAAAACGAACACTTGAGCTACTGGATTCGGCATACACTCTAGTTGCATAGGCCAAGGTTGCTAGATGTTTGTGCACGTCAGACATGATCACTCATTCCTCAACATTTGTAGGAGATGTATGATCATCCAGAGTCGTCACTCTACAGGACTGCACAACTCTATGTTGAGACTCGTCGAATGAGATGTTGTGCATCTCTTCTTCTGGCTGATCTCTGAAGATCTTAATGCCTCCTCGGTCGCTTGAGACTTGCTCATCATTTGGATGCAGTGAAGTAGGTAAGTCTACCTCTTGGTGGTGAGGCATAAGGTTGATGTCCTATTTTGATTCTCGTTGCTCCATATCCGTATCCAACTGTTGAAGTGCTTGCTCTATCTCACGAGTGAAGTCCTCCTTCTGCAATGGTTCACCTTGTCTACCTGATGCCAGCTGTTTTGATGAATCCATTACTAGTACAGGCATTGTTTCATCTATTTGCACTTGTTGTGCCCTCTATTGTACATGTTTCTGTTGTGCTTCCCTCTCCTGTTTCCGTAGCTCTTTTTCCTTTCGGAGTTGCTCCTTTAGCTCATGCAACTCCTTCTCTGCTTCCTCCATTCTTCTCTTCTCCCTCTGCCTTTGTGCAATTCGCTTGTCGCATTGTTGCCTCTTTGCCTCTATAGTCATAGCTACTTTCTACAAGTGGATCTTCTCCGAACTCGTAGCTTTGCTCTTCCTCCTTGCAATCAACAATCTTCCTCTTGCCCTTATTGCGCACTGGTATGTTTTCCTATGTTTCTACTCTTGCTGATGTCGGTGCTCTCTGGGATGCTGCTTCATGTTGCTTCATTGGCCACTCCACAACAAAGCCGAATTATTCATTGGGTCTATAGAAACGGTAGCAATATCTCCATGGGTCCTCCTCAGCCAAATAAAATGCCCCATGGATCCATTTGAACTGTACTCTCGTGTAGTGGTATTTCACAATACAATGTAGGTCATACAGATTGTAACTTCGGAGGTCGATTGGATACTTCTTCATCAGTTCTGCCTCGACATTCACTTGCTTAAAACTCTGAATCTTGTATAACCCAATACACAACGGAAGAGAAGGCCAAGGTGCCTTCTTCATCCATGTAATCTAGTTGTTAATCCTGTTGAGACGTGATATGCTATTTCATGCATGATGAGTATGTCCAAGGAAAACTTCGATAGAACATGTGGAGGCTTCTCCACGCTGAACATTCGAATGAAGGTGCCAGACGGTGAGACATACTAATCAGCAATGTTTATTAGTGCCTCCATTGCTTCCTTCGATATGCAGGGTGGATCCTATGCAAATATCATCTTGTAGACTGGGGTGACAAAATGATCGGACAACCATGTGATTACTCCTATGAAGCTGCATTCGGACAACAACTTGCAATATGTGTTCACAGTAGTCTCCGCCGATGAATGTGCCCACTCTAAGCCCAGGAACTCCTGTTAGGCACAGAGTGCATCTAAGATGTAGGCGGACATGTAGATCTTTGTTGGCATACATCTGGGTGACTGTCGAGCCTTCATTACCTATTCCTTCAACTGATGATCCAACATACTGGACCAGTTACATGGTTTTCCCTCTCTGGCAAGTTGGTCCAGCACGATCACCCAAATCTATGGGAAGGTTTCCATGCCTTCTTGGCCATATAGTCAACATGAAAATATGACCAAGTATTGATGCGCCTTTCGTAGTATCTTCATCTTGTATATCTAGTTGGGTGTCATCCTTAATCTAGCCCGCTCCTTTACCCAGTTCTTAAGAATATCTCTGGAGTTGGCACTGCTGCTGGTTAAGCTGAAGGGAGTCTCTAAGATAGTCATGAGCTCTGATATCTGATACATCTCATCATAATCATGTGCCCATAAGGTTGCAATCTTCATCTTGCTTACATTACTTAAAGTCACTGTGTCGGGATTAGTGTGCGAGACGATCCAGTGTATCATCTCTGCACATAGGAACACAGGTTATCTGCATGCAATCTGGTACAAGTCAGACTTGTGAATGGACCTAGCTTCCTTAGCCATTCTCCTAGCCACTTAACTACCTTCCTTATGGTAGTTCATTACCTATCTCACTAAATGTGGTGCTTCTTCTTTTTTCGCCTATATATAAAGTCTTTGGATCTTGCTTGAGAGAACACTTCCCTCCCAAATGACCCCCCCAAAAGATAGAAAAGAGATATTGGGCAGGCGAAGGGAATCAAGGAGGAGAGTGAAGAGAATGGAAGGTTGTATATGAGCTTGGATTGTTGGAATGGGCTTGGGTAGGGAGCATTGGGTGAATAGCAGGGACAAAGGCGAGGGGCGGAGGCAGAGGGGCAAGTGAGGTGGTTGCCAGCCAGTAAGGCGTGGCTGGGTGAGAGCAGCTTGCAGATAGAAGAGCAGGGAAGAACCGGAGGGTCAACAATCCCATCCGCAATAGGAGCATCTGCTGTGGGCCAACTTGGTGAACGAACACTTGGTAAGCCGGACCATCCATCTAACCCCTCAGAATCAATCCTGGGGCAATCAATGGGCCTGCTGAAGCTAGGCTTTGTGGTGAAGCATCATCCGCCATGGAGAGATCTTAAACGGGAAATGCTCTTGATTATGCCACCGACCCAGATGAACCACCTGACTGAACTGTTCGCATTCACCTGAAGGTCTTCGAGGCCTTCCCTAAAAGTGCCTGCAAGGGCTTCATTGACCTCTTGCCATTTTAGCTTGATATCCTTGTCTAGAAACAATTTGGTATCTTCATGATTGGTAGACATGCGGACATCCGTTCAATTGTTGCTCTAATTACACTTTCGCCTATGTCCTTTAATCTTGCTCTCTTGGAGGCCATTGATCTTGTACTGCTAAGAGGCAGATGAACACCTGAAAGATCTGGAGACAAAGGAACATGCATGGCAAAAATTCTGTCAACAAAAACCAAAGCAAATTCAAGGGGTGACATAACACATACCTGGGGAATGATAGGCAAAGATTGCACAATTTATTCTGGGAGACTAGGTGATTGGCTGCCAGAACTGCACAAAAGGTAGTCTGGGCTGTTTGGGAGGCAAGAATGACTACTAGATTTATGCAATGCGCAATCCAAGTTGACTGCTAACTATTGGGATTGTGCAATGTGCAATTCTAGCTAGCAATGACTGTAGGCTCAGGGACTGCATTGCGCAAGTTTTTGGGCCAGCAGTCACTGTCCCTTAGAAATGGGAAAAATTATCCTGGAGAATAGTGTCTAGGCAGAAACGCACATTTTGTAGAGGAAGACAAAGCCTTCCTTCTCCATATTGCGCAATGTTGTCTCGGTGAGGCAGAGTCAAGGCCAAGGCTCCCCAAAACCGCCGACGGGAAACTGAAAGTAAATGCATGGAGACACTAAGTGAAAGCAGAAGTGACTGATTGTGCATGCAAACATTGAATGAAAGACTCAGTAAAGAGGTCAACATACATGTGGGTGAAGTGATTCACCGAATCCGCGGTTGTTCGTGCAAAACAACTTCATGCATGCGATAGTAGTGAGATAGCAACGAAAACTGAAATGGTACTAGTATGCATGTAAATGACAGCAAGCATTCAAAGAAATCAAACAAACAACACTCACGCAAGAGAAAACACAAAAAGCGACAAAAATGTTGAAAAAGACAAGTTGAGACCACTTACTCATGAATATCTGAGTCGGATGTGTTGAAGAGTCCTAGATGTGTTGTGGGATGTCAGAGCTCCAAGATCAATGTGAAAGAATGAGTTCTGACACATCGAATAAATAAATTTGAGCTCATGACGTGCATGCCACAAATCTAAGAAAAGTGACACTTGGAGGAAAGTCTCTAAAATGAACTTTGCATGTAACCTCTGGCTGCTAAAAATAGGTCCTTGAATCATGGGATTCTTTTTGCATGTTGCATTTTGCTATTCCAGGAAAAGAAAGCCATGCATACAAGTCGAGACTCCTTGGTCTCGAGTGGAACTGGTCAACCAACCTACGCATGCATGAGGCTCCTCAACTGCTGGGAGAAAATGCGCATTTCTGGATGGGAGCTAGGCTGGCCACCCAGGAGATTTGCGCAATTTCTGGGCAGATCAGCTTATTGTTGCCCAAGATTGTGCAATTCCTGCACTAAGTAGGCCTTTTGGGAAGGATTGCGCAGTTTTCTGGGTGAAGCCTGACTGGCAAGATTGGGCAATTCTGAAGCCCAATAGTCTGCCAAATAGAATTGCGTAATTTATAGAGGGAAGGCTAGTTTCCCTCCAGAATTGTGCAATTTCTTGGGGGAGCTGCTCAACTTGTAGCTGGACCAAGTCCACGTGATAAGCCTGTGTGGGGAATGCATGATGCTTTGATCGACAGGCTGTCTTTGTGCAAGAAAAAAATTGAAGCTTGTGTACTTGACGAAGCAAGATAAGGTGTTGTGAAAGGTTGGTAGGGAGGCTCCAAAATGAAGTTAAGGAAAAATTTTGGAGGGTGGTTGTAGCTGCTAAAACAGATACCTAATATATTTCTCAAGCTAAAGGAAAAGAAAAGGAGACAACCCACTACATAAAGGAACATATGGACGTAAAAAAACATAATTAACTTCCCTTGATGTAGGCTAGTAGGAAAACATTAGCAACAAATCTTTTTGATAAGCTATGTTCTTTAGAAGTATTAAGTTTTTAAGAATTTTGGTTAAGCATGCTACTTGTAAGAACACTTGGAATAAATTTCATGTACTCTATTGTGAAATTCTCTAAGTAGCAATAAGAAACTACTTTTTGTGTCTTTTTGAATCACTAAACATATATATGTACTTGTTACTAGCTTGTTTGTAGCCCCGCCATTCAACGAGGTCAAATACTAGCTTTCTCAGTGGTGGGGCTTGATGTAACCTTTGTGGCGTTATGTTAACTAGGGTTGAGAGATAGGCTAGATGATTCACTACTAAAAATATATGGGCCACACTCCAAAATAGCAAATGATATATATTTTTCATTTCCATGTAAATCTTTTGTACTTTAATAATAATTTGCAAGGAAAAATTCACACATGCTAGGGCATTTCCATACTATGAGAAAGTAAGGAAAGGATATTTATCATCAAATATTACATAATTGTGATTCCTCTATATGGACTAAAGCACTTGAGTGTAAACAAGCAACCAAGAAGAGTGAATCTCAAGGGCTAAAGGGAGACAATTTCCTGATCAAGCAACCAACTTCCATGAAATTGAGGTAAGAAGGTCATGTTAACATAGAGCTTACACCTAGACCCATAGGGACTTGAAAAAGGAATGAAGTTGGGGCAATTTACATTTTTCACTTTGGCTTATCTATGCTAGTATGTGTCCACTGTAAATCCCTACACAATAAATAGGCCCTTTTTTAGCACCATATTAGACTCCAAAGGCATTAATATATGTGAACAATAAATCATTTTTGGTTCAGAAATTGGGAAAAGGGGACAAGGACTCCAAGATAGAACAAAGAATGCTTTAAAAGACATTGAAGCTACCAAAATTTCTTTACATCATCAATCATAATATGATTGTTGCAATGTTCCAATACAAAATTGAAATAGACAATGAACCTCCATGAATTAGCGTTATTCATTGGTATTATCATGCTAAGTCTACAAAGGTATTGGGACCAAATCTCATTGAATCCTTTGGGACCTATGTTGTTGGAGGTCAACCAACCTTTCATTTAGAAATTCTAGGGAAGACAGGGGAGATCTTTGCAAGTGTTGGTATGGTACTAAAATAATATTGTAAGAGATAATGTTAAGTAACAACAATGAAGGAGAAGAAAAGGTTGGGTGCACATACACACTGAGGGTTGGATTGTACTAAGAAATCCTAAAATATGGAGAAATGCATCTACATGAAAATAATACCCAAATGTCTTTATATGTTATTAAAAAAAAATGTTATATAAAATTGACATTTATTAGCCTATTATGTCATCATTAGCCTCTATTACAATGACTAGAATAGATATAATAAACACACACCATAATCTACAAACTTCTCATCATTGGTTGTGTTAGGGACACAACAAGCCCTTCTTTCCTAATATACTTTTAATTCAAAGAATAATGGAAAGGGAGATAAAAGTGCAATTGGTTTCTAAATTCATTCTCCATTCAGTGCAATAATAAGATAAAACCATATGCAATGCCCCAATGATTTAGTGTCATTGCATTCACTTCTTTCAAAGATTGAGCCCTAGAAACAATGATAGAGATCAACATTGGTAATGATTGACAAATTCCCATTGGATCGTTAGACCTTCTATGTAATTATTGGTATTGTGATATTCTTGGTGTTCTTCTACTAAATAAGAAGTTATTATGGCTATCATGGCTTTAACAAGTTTTGTGAAAGTTTCTCTTCTTAGACAATATATTTTTCATTAGGATCCATGATTTTTTCACTTGTAATCCTATTCATAAAAAATTTCATCAAAAATCCATCACTGTGCATAATACAATGCACAATATACAAAGAGAGAAATCACTTTAGAGAGAAATAAAAAGATGTTTATAATCTCTTTTTAACTATCTCCATAAAAATGTTGATCATAGATAAAAGGAGATTCTTATTCATCTTTCTTACATTTTAATTCTCACACTTTTATACCCATAAAAGTTATAAAGTTATAAGCATTGGTGCTATAGTTCCCCAGCAACATGGGAAACTCTTTTTACAACTTTTGTAAAATATGCATCGCATTTTGGTACTTAACTTATCCTAGAATCTTCTTACATGACAAGCCAAGAATTTATTTTCTTCACCATTTTTTGTATTAACTTTAAGTAGGCTGAGAAGATGTAGTTTATAATGGAAACGTAGAATTCAAATTTTTTTGATTTTGTGTTTAAAACAAACACCAAGGAAAATTTTACTAATAAAAATATACTGCACCCGAAGCTCACAATGAGGGGATACATATAAAGAATGTTTCAAAAATCATATAAATGTATTTATGGCTCACAAAAGAAATATATCATTTATTTTTTGTAAATTGATCTTAAATAGGGAGGAAAAACACAAAATTGAAGATAAAAATGTTCTATAAATTGGCATACTGGAGCTGTTTATTTTGACACGGGTTGTCTTAACACTGTTTTCCAAATTAGACTCCACAATAAACATTTTGATAGATCGATATTTCAAATCAAAT
>APFE031137855.1:6698-27164 GCA_000404065.3 Pinus taeda
ATGTCAACATGAAAATACATTAATTACATCAAAGAGGGTGAAAAATTACATCCCAAGTCAAAACTGGTCAAAGCTGGGCGAATTCCTGAGTTGTAGATGAATTCCTGTGAAAACTGCCCAAGAGGTCGCGCGCAGATTCTCAAGAGGTCGCGCGCATTTGGAGCAACTTTTGAGGCACTTCCAGGTGTCCAAATGAGGAAAGAGAAGGCTTTTTGGAAAGGTCTGGATGTCTAATTTCCACCCCAAGTAGAATTTCTGAATTTGGTGTCCATTTACCCCTCCAAAATTGCAATCTCCCAAGACTGCTTCCTGTGTGTCAAAAAGGTGGCAGAAAGTCATTTTTTTCTTGTTTTTTGACCTTCTGGAGGCTCAAAACTTGGTGAAATTTCTTGATCTTTTCTGGGTAAGTGTATTTTTGCATGAAAAATCCAAAAATACAAAGTTTTCTTGAAATGGACTTCCCAATCTAAAGGGTCGCGCACTGCGCACGACCTCTCAGGAGCAAAAACCTGTTTTTAAACCAAAAAATCATAAATGACCAAAATTTCTCAAAATTTTTGAAATTTTTGCTGAGGTTGAGTCATTTAGCACCATGCTCCTTCAAGGAAGCCTCAGCCAAAATATGGAGGGGATCGGGCCTTTTTCTTCGTTTAAGTGCCTTGGCCAACCGTCCTTGGAGCACCTTCATTCTTGCCTTGCATACGTGCATTCGGGCCCAATATTGGTTCTTCATATTCCGGAGCAAGTTCTTATCTCTGTTGGCCTTAGCCACCAGCCTTTTCAAATGAGCATTGTCCCAAATAAGCATAGATTCTCGATCTATGGGAGTCAAATCACCGGGTCTCCTACGAGCCAATTCCCGGTCTTCACGAATCTTCCGCAGCTCATAAAGCTTGTGCTCATCCTCCAGCTGTTTGTTGCGCTGCTCTAAATAGTTAATTATCCATTGTGCCATCTGCAATTTTGTGTGCAATGACTCATTCTCAGTCCTTTGCTCTCGGATGATCTCCTTAAGCTCTAAGCTAGGAGAACAGGCGTCAAGATGAATAATGTCAATATTTGGGTCACCTGACAATCCCTCCTCAATCATGGGTTGCTTGCCCCTCTCTGATACCTGTGCTGCTATCGGAAGCGATGCCCCTTCCACCTGGTGTGGAGATAACACTCGCCGTGTTGATGAAGAAGGCGAGACCCCTTCCACCATCTGTGGAGAAAATACTCGCCTAGCTGTTGCAAATAAGGCCTTGTGGCCTCTATGATAAGTGACCAATGGAGGAGAACTGACATGTCTAGTCTCAGGGATCTCATGGTGTTGTGATGGTCCTCCCTCCTCATGAACAATCTCAGGATGCGGTCGTGTTCCTGTGAAGAACTCTCGGGAGATGAAATCCTCCCATGGGATGCCATGCTGAGCCAACTGATGCATGACCACAAGCTGAATCAAACCATAATGATAGAGGCTCCTATGTTGTTGTGCTGGACTCTTTCTCTACACCAATGGCACCATCCTCTCAATATTCCGGCATATGAAAAATGGTATGTTCATCATCCGTACTCGTGTGAAATGCATCAACACGCGAATATGGTAGAAAAACAAACGTGAAAATCTACCCTCACATGTGAAATAGCACATGATGAGCTTCATCAAGGGAACATACTCATCCTTCAAAAATCTAAAATGAACTACACCAGCCATGTACCTCATATATTGAGGTTTAATGTAAGGTTCATACTGAATGTTGTCCAATACTTTGCGCTTGTTCCACTATTCTCCAACATTAGGAATCCTCGTTGCTTGAGAAACCGTCTCAGGTGTCAATGTAAAATCCACCCCAGCAAGATTGACGTGCCTGGCATGTAAATGCAAAAAAAATAGAAAATAGTTATAGAATATTCCACCTTATATTCCGCCTCATTGTTTGAACAATCGAATGCTAATTTGTAAGAACATACTCGTACCTTGCTTGGGACTTTGTTTGGGACAGAAAATGGACTTTGAATCCATACACCTATACCAGCACCATCGCTGCCCACAGCACCGTCAAAATCCATGGTCCAAAGACCATCCTCATCATCTTCTAAGTGCTGAATATGTGATGCTTCTGCATTTTCTATTCGCTGCCCATTTATTTCAGTTGTTTGCTCCATGACAGCAGACATTCCTTCGCTTTCCTTTCTCAAAATTTCTCTAATATTTTCTATAATGTCTGGTATATCTTCTGCTTGAACTAACTGACTATCTATCTCATTGAAATTATCTGCAAACAAAACAAATGACTCTAAATCTGTTTGTACATAATTTACAGGATGATTAACTGGATTTTCTTTACTAGTGATCATGTATTTCATCTTTTGTTCCCGATATAATTTCCTCATCTGACCAAAAATCGGGATTGTAGCATAAGAAAAATCGAGCTGAAGTGTACCTTTAAGCTTAGCTCCCCAAGATCTCGAAAGAAACATTCCGAATCGCGGAGGAATATCCGCCACCACCACATCCATCAAAACATTTTTCGTTGGGATTTGATCCAAGCTCACAACCAAGTCCTTGATCAAACCAATACATTTCACCCGGCTAGAATCAAATGAATACAAATCATGATACTTCCTTGTGATGTCTAGCCCCAGCTTTTCCATGATTGCTTTCGGCATCAAATTATGCGAGGCTGCCGAGTCAAACATAGCATTATGCAAAACATACTCATGCAATCGCAAACTGATATAGAATGGAGGAACATCACTTTCGGGAGACTCACCATTTAAAGCGGGGCCAACGATCAATTCCAGCTGATCATCTTCTGCATTCACCGTGTCTAGCATTGGATCAAAATTCAGCATCTTGGAGTTTTGGCCTCGGTAAGTGTTGTTCTTCATGATTTCCATCAAAGGAATGGACACTTTCAACTTTGAAATTTCATTCTCCAAACTGAAAACTGAAACCTTCTCACCTTCTTTGGCTGGATTGTCTCTTTTTCCATCTTTATCTCTCAGTGTGCTTGATGGTTGATCTATCTTGCTTGCTGTTGATGATTGACCTGCTGAAGGATCACTGATTTCTTTCCCTTTTTTCTGTGGGGCAGCTGAACCATTCTTTGCTGAATCATCTGTTTTTTTTTAATAGGATTTATGGGAACAATTCGGTTTCTCAATTGTCTTTGCTGATTTTGCTGAGCTGATAAAGCATTCAAGTACCCTCTTTGATATTCTTCTGATTCTTCTTCAAGCGCTGCATCATTTGACAAGATATAATGCTCATCTTGGGGGATGATAGAGTTACTCACCAACTCTTCCTCTTCTGTAATATAAGTGGGCAAATCATCAGGGGTGAAGAAGTGATTTTCTCCGACCGTATCACCTTCATCCTCGGATTCTTGGCTCACAAAATTTTGTTCAAGTGGAGGTTTAATTTGCTGCTGAACTGCTGCCTCTTGTGCCCTTGTTTCACGTTGTTTGATTCTATATTGGGGCTGTTGCGGAGCTCTAAAATTTGGATTACGGATCTGTGGCTCCGGCTTGTCAAGATGAATATTTTGAAGTGCTCTTTTAATCTGTTCAACGTCGCGGAGGAGCTGATCTGATGTAGACGCTTCCTCTTTGATTGTGACTCGCTTTTCAGCCTTCATTCTTGATCTCTTATCATTCAAGTTTGCCTCAACACTGACAGCAATTTTTTTCATATCCTCCAAGGTAGGAGGATCTCTATCTCTCAATGAATAAGCCATCTCGGGATCAAAGCCGTCCAGAAATTTGAGAAGTGCAGATTTTCTAGATGGCCTTAAGTCATCTGGAATAGCATTGTAAACTGTGTTAAATCTGATGATGTAATCTTGAACGGACTCACCATGATTGCGCTTGAGTTTATTGTATTTAGCATTAATTTGAAGCGGATCCTTCCTGATTTCCCAACGATCTAAAAACTGCCTTTGAAGTGCCTCTAGAGTAGTGATGCTTCCGGCTGTCAAACCTCTGAACCACTTTCTAACTTCTCCTCCAAATGTTTGCACGAACAACCGCATGGTAACATCTTCTTCATCTATCTCATATAGATCAAAGAAAGTTGTCATTTTATCAATATGTTGTTGAGCAGAGACACTTTGAGGAGTACCATCAAACATAGGGATTTTACTCTAGTAGTCAGTTGGCATATCATGTAGATTTTGAGGAAGAGCAAGGGGAGCAAATCGGGCAGCCATTGCTTTAGATAGAGTGGGTCTAGGGGGAGTAGGTGGAATAGGTACAGCAGTAGTATGAGGAATATGAGGAATCTGAGGAGTATGAGGAGGAGTATGAAAGGTATGAGGAGGAGTACGTGGAGTATGAGGAGAAGTGGTATGGGACGTAGAGGGCGAACCGATTGTAGATTCGGGATAAGTGATTATAGGAGAAATAGAAATAAAAAGAGGATTGGTCTGCTCATGCACCGTGATAGTAGATCCAATATGAACAGATATATGCTCAACGAACTTGGCAAGACTGGTGGCGTGAATATCTGACTGAAGAGATCTTAGGATGAAATTGTTAATCAATTTATTGTGTCTCTCAATGTCAAGGGCAGCTGCAAAATCAGGGTCGGGAACTAGAGAATCAAGTGCACTTTCAGATTTAGTTTTGAACAAGGACAACTCAAAACTCTCGTCAAAATCAATGTCTTCAAGATACTTTAAAATAGGTGGACACGAATGAGATTTGAATATATGACCAGAATCAGAAGCCAGTTTGGATATCAAGGAACAACTAACCAATCAGCCTGTGAAAACTCTTAACTAATCATCCAAAGTTTAGAGTTTACAATACACTGGGTAAAATGCAATCGAAGTGTCGTATTCACAAGCTCACGGAGATTGACTGAAGCAGCGTTTATCTACTTGCGCTTATGCAAAGCAAAAGCGTTTCGAAGGCTACCTGGCATAATCTTCAGGCTCTGTCTAAGACTTACGAAACAAACACATCAATCCACAAACGAGTTTGTTCTCCCCAGTATGGTCGCCAGTATGTTAGCCCTTGAAATTTCACCTCAGGCTGAAAAAGGTAAACTTCAAGGCAACATCAAACCACTTAGCCTCGTAGCTAGCCCTACGGGGCAAGAGAGGGCTCTCTCCGGTCTATATCGGTAAAGATATTCAATGGGCAAGATAACCAATGTGGAAACACTGATTTTAGGCTAGTAAACTGATAAAAAGGTTTGATTTAGGGATTTTTGGGGTTTTGGTGGAAAATTGGGGAAAGACAATTTTGGGTGCGGGGATTGGACACAGTTTTCGCAGGGGGTTCTTTGGGGCAAGGTAGGAGACTGTATTGATGCCTTTGATAGATGTGTATGGATTAGAATGACTGGTGAGAAGCTAAGGAGAGCAAGGAAGCACCTTGAATTCTCCTTAAACAGCTGAAAACATTGATATTAAGCAAACTTAAAGGCAGAGCGTAGCAACCATGAATTCTACCTTAACACTTCATATGCCTAATTTGCAGAAGAGAAGTAAGAAGATGATTCACATAAAAAACTTACAAGTACAAAGAGAAGCACACCATCAATACATGTAACCACAAGAATCCCAAAAAGGACTGCAAAACCCTGGTCTTCCTTAGCCAAACATTGCAGAGATACAATGAGTAATACAATAGAAGCTTTCTCCCTCAAGAGTCCAACCATGAAAATGACTAATAAAGTACATAATATAGGCAAGCTAACATCTTTCCTTGCCTCTTGGGGTCGATCTCACTATCCTAGGAGCTGTTTGAACCAATTCCAAACTGATCACTAAAATCTAGGCAGTCAAAACAACTTGCCTCTATAAGCTAGGAAACCAATTCATTCATTTAATTTTTGCCTATATCATGAATGAATCTTCTAGAATAGGTAAATAAGTGTCATTTAAACATGAAAATAAATTAATTACATCAAAGAGGGTGAAAAAATACATCCCAAGTCAAAACTGGTCAAAGTTGGGCGAATTCCTGAGCTGTAGATGAATTCCTGTGAAAACTGCCTAAGAGGTCGCACGCATTTGGAGCAACTTTTGAGACACTTCCAGGTGTTCAAATGAGGCAAGAGTAGGCTTTTTGGAAAGGTATGGATGTCTAATTTCCAACCCAAGTAGAATTTCTGAATTTGGTGTCCATTTACCCCTCCAAAATTGCAATCTCCCAAGACTGCTTCCTGTGTGTCAAAAAGGTGGCAGAAAGTCATTTTTTGCTTGTTTTTTGACCTTTTGGAGGCTCAAAACTTGGTGAAATTTCTTGATCTTTTCTGGGTAAGTGTATTTTTGCATGAAAAATCCAAAAATGCAAATTTTTCTTGAAATGGACTTCCCAATCTAAAGGGTCGTGCACTGCGCGCGACCTCTCAGGAGCAAAAACCTGTTCTTTTAACCAAAAATTCATAAATGACCAAAATTTTTGAAATTTGTGCTGAGGTTGAGTCATTTAGCACCATGCTCCTTCAAGGAAGCCTCAGCCAAAATATAGAGGGGATCGGGCCTTTTTCTTCGTTT
Organism: Pinus taeda; assembly: GCA_000404065.3. NCBI lineage: Eukaryota > Viridiplantae > Streptophyta > Pinopsida > Pinales > Pinaceae > Pinus > Pinus taeda. The sequence goes on from APFE031137855.1 coordinate 13,190, forward strand.
AAGTGCCTTGGCCAACCGTCCTTGGAGCACCTTCATTCTTGCCTTGCATAAGTGCATTCGGGCCCAATAATGGTTCTTCATATTCCAGAGCAAGTTCTTATCTCTGTTGGCCTTAGCTAGCAACCTTTTCAAATGAGCATTGTCCCAAATAAGCATAGATTCTCGATCTATGGGAGTCAAATCACCAGGTCTCCTACGAGCCAATTCCCGGTCTTCACGAATCTTCCGCAGCTCATAAAGCTTGTGCTCATCCTCCAACTGTTTGTTGCGCTACTCTAAATAGTTAATTATCCATTGTGCCATCTGCAATTTTGTGTGCAGCGACTCATTCTCGGTCCTTTTCTCTCGGATGATCTCCTTAATATCTGAGCTAGGAGAACAGGCGTCAAGATCAATAATGTCAATATCTGGGTCACCTGACAATCCCTCCTCAATCATGGGTTGCTTGCCCCTCTCTGATACCTGTGCTGCTGTCAGAAGCGAGGCCCCTTCCACCTGGTGTGGAGATAACACTCGCGGTGCTGATGAAGAAGGCGAGACCCCTTCCACCTGTTGTGGATAAAATACTCGCCTAGCTGCTGCAAATAAGGCCTTGTGGCCTCTCTGATAAGTGACCAATGGAGGAGAACTGACATGTCTAGTCTTAGGGATCTGATACTGTTGTGATGGTCCTCCCTCCTTGTGAACAATCTCAGGATGCGGTGGTGTTCTTGTGAAGAACTCTCGGGAGATGAACTCCTCCCATGGGATGCCATGCTGAGCCAACTGATGCATGACCACAAGCTGAATCAAACCATAATGATAAAGGCTCCTATGTTGTTGTGCTGGACTCTTTCTCTGCACCAATGGCACCATCCTCTCAATATTCCGGCATATGAAAAATGGTATGTTCATCATCCGTACTCATGTGAAATGCATCAACACGTGAATATGGTAGAAAAACAAACGTGAAAATCTACCCTCACATGTGAAATAGCGCATGATGAGCTTCATCAAGGGAACATACTCATCCTTCAAAAATCTGAAATGAACTACACCAGCCATGTACCTCATATATTGAGGTTTAATGTAAGGTTCATACTGAATGTTTTCCAATACTTTGCGCTTGTTCCACTCTTCTCCAACATTAGGAATCCTCGTTGCTTGAGAAACCGTCTCAGGTGTCAATGTAAAATCCACCCCAGCAAGATTGACGTGCCCGGCATGTAAATGCAAAACAAACAAGCGGACCAACTCCCTGTGAAGCTGGATTTGAGAAATCCTCTCACAAAATTCATAACATGAGAAGTACAGGAAACATGTGACTGCAAGTGGACAAGCCTGTAAGTAGCTCAAAGTGGTGGGCTCCTCTCTCACATGGTGACCACCCTTACCACTCTTCCTCCTTTGTACCTCTAGCTCTGAATCTGACTCATGGTCATCACTTTTCTCATAGTCAATTTCGGTTTCTGACATGGTTTCAGGAGCAAAGTGGCTGAAATGTACTGCTGCTTCTGCTTTAAAATTTGTTGTGTTAACTACTTTGAAATGTTGTTTCAAGGGGAGAAGTAGGAAGGGAAATTGGGAAAAACATATGAAACGGGGATTTTAGGGGAAGACTTATGACATTTACATCATCATACAATTTCACTTGCAAGGATGTTACGGGAGGTAGGGTTTGGGGTTTGATTTTTGATTTATTAGGGAAATTAAGTAACAGTGGTAAGGGAGTAAAAATGAGAGGTGGGAAAATGTAGGAACTATAAGAATGACAAGGAATACCTTAAAACAGCAAAACAAACCCTAGCAATTTTGACATTTCAAGCAAAAGAACATGGAGTCTTTACTTGCAAATAAAGGCTTTGAAAACATAATCATGATCTTCTTTAAGCTTAGCAAACATAATTTTCATGATTGAAAGCCTACCTGACAATCTTGAGGAGATTTAGGGTCTTTTTCAAGTTTATAATCAATTTCTGCCTGAGAGGTCATTCACGGAGCCTGAGAGGTCGTGCACGTGTATTTTTATAACTTCTTGAACCCTCCTGAGAGGTCGCGCGCGCCAAAGAGGTCGCGCACAGAGCCTGAGAGGTCGCGCGCTGTTTCTCTTTAAAAATTTCGCCCAAATGCTCTTGGAAATGATTTTCTCTATTGCTTGAAGGCACAATAAAGATTAATGGAGGGAGGAAGAGACTTTATAACCTTGGTTTGAATTTATTTCATGTCAAAACCCTCTTTATAATGTTTTTCATGACACTTTTTAAATTTTGAATGTTGTTCACCTTTTTGGTTTCCTTTTGTCCTGAAATTGGTTGAATTAATGTCTTTTCTTGAAAATATTTGCAGGGATAGCTTCTGAGGACTCTTGGCAAAGGGGACCAGGGCTGCATACTGACTTTGAAGAATTTTTGAATTTTTACAATTTTTACAAAATTTTGAGAAACGACCTTGGCTTTAAAAACAGGGTTTTTAAATCCAAGGCAAAGATTAATTGTACAAGATGAAATCTTTTGAAGAAACACTTTGATAATCATCCCTCTGGCTTGCTGGGCACTTATTGAATTTAGAGACATGACTTTGAAGACAAACTAGACCTAAACCCTAGACCTAAGACTTTTGACCTCAAGACAAGACAAACAACTTTGAAAGAGTTTATTGACTGGAACAACTTAATCCAGCAGTGCCAAGAGGGGCATAAAGACACCAGCTCCTCCATCAGGGTTATGGCATGCCTAATGGAATGCAGTGAGATGACACTGATGAGACACCTACTTATGCAAAATGCAAAGAGTTTTGATCGCTGATGGAGGGCTACTAGACCAACTCTAACAGTTTCTATGTGTTGTGAATGTGGTTGGTTGAGCCGAGTGATGTTGCTAATCTTTGTTGTGATTGTGGTTAGTTTGAGTTGAGATGAAGCTGAGCACTGTGAGGTTTGTTCATTTCATTCCTAATTTAATTTTTTTTTTTACAAGAATTCTTTAATTAGAGTTTTTTATAAGATTTTTTATAAAGTTTTTTATTTTTTTGCAGCGTTCCGCTAAAGGAATTTTGGTTGGTTACACTCATCACTGGCAACTTCCTCAGCCTCCTCACCCAGACCAGTTAAGTTGCCCAAGGCTCCTTTCTCTGAAAAAAAAAAAAAAAAAAAAAATCAACAAATAATGATAATGGCAATGATTTTAACTGTGTCCTTGTATAGAAATTCTTAGAAATGATTTTATATCCAATACCTTAACTATGTAACTATGTAGAAATGATGTTACCACCTAAAACAAACTTGACTTAAGGGGAATTCTAATTAGATTCTTACATCAAAGACCTAATGGGGATACAACTAGAACATTGTACAAGATAGTAACTTACCTACCTTTCCATACTTACCAACACTATACCCACAGTCAACCTCAAGGAAGGTATTATAATTGGTATTGGTAGTCATTCCAGCAATGGAATTCTTAATTTCACTTTCAAATTGTTGAAAATAAACCCTAAAATATTCTTCTAGTTTTTGCACATCAAGGGCGACATCGAGTGGAACTAAAGTAAGGAAATTAGAGACTTTCCCTTGAAACTTACAGATTTTATTTCCATATCGGTACTTTCTGAATATATCAAAGTTGTGTACCTTCACTAATATTTTTAGTATTTCTACCAACTTAATGCATTCTTGTGGACATCTTGAAAGTCTTTGAACTGATTACCTCTGTCTAGTGATGTATCGAAAATATTCTTGGAAATTTGATCAATGGTAGGCTTTACAAACAAGAGCTTTTCCTTGAGTTCTTTACCCCATGTTTTGTTGGAAGAAATTATTTTAAGCACTTTAGTAGCTTGTTCAATGCTACCTTAATAAGCACACCAGTAGCAATACCAAGTAGCGACGAATACATCGTTGATTCCAGAAGTCAGATACTAAGTGATCAAGCATTTGATGATGAAAATTGTAGCTTTCTCTAAGGCAAGTGAATCATGAATCAAGAAAGAAATGAGTTGGGACTAAATGCATTATAGGAGGAAAACTAACACACTCGTGTTTGAAAGGAATTAATCATTCACTTTAATATTTTTTAAAGTAATAGGTGTTTTTTTTACGTTAAATACATTTCAAAATTTCAAGGAGTTTCAGGGATGTCTTACAACTTTTTAAACGGTGTACAAATGTGGTGAAGAGAAAACAATTATTAAGTTGACATTCAAAAATAGAGTTGTGACTTCATTCACATCAATCATCACATTTAAAACATATGTGCTCAAAGGTTCAACAACTAGCTAGCTGTAAATAACTACAAACATTAGAACATTTATAGGTAATTAGAACAATATAACAGTAATTTAGAGGTATCATTTTCTACAACAAAGTTAGATCAAGTTTGTTGTGAAGCATATTATGATAGTTTAATTTCCTTAAAAATGGTTTATAGTTTAATTTCCTTAAAAAGGGTTTTATTTCAATTTTTTTCATGAAATTTGAATATGTAAGGATTAATATCACACAAATAAATTAATGTATATATCATGAAATTTGAATGTGTAGATATTAACCCCACACATACCAGTTAATCTATATGCTATAGTTATTCAAAAAATTGAAATAATTAAAATATCATTTAAAGAGGTGTAAAAATGTTCCAAAATATAAACCAAAACTTGTTCTACCTTGACTTATCTCATAGAACAACTTTGATGCTTCTTGATAAACATAATTTCCTTGCTTCTGCTATTATATGTTCATTGATGTTTCCTTCTTCATTATGTGTAATTCACTTTGGTTCCCTATTTTCTTGGAACATGGGTCTTATTAGCTTCCTAAAGTGAGGCACAATACACTTAATTGATGGTTCTTGTACTTTCTCTTTTCAAGTAGTAGTTTCATTTTGAGATACATCTATTTCATTTCTATTTTTTTGGGTGCATGACATTGAATCTAATTAGAATGTTGCATTTTCTTTGTCATTTATTTTTGGTGTTTTAATTTTAATTTTATGGGTTTGACTTGTTCTACCTTGATTTATCTCGTAGAACAATCTTGATGCTTCTCGATAACATACTTTCCTTGCTTTTGTTGTTATATGCTCATTTATGTTTCCTTTTTCATTATGTGTATTTAACTTTTCTTCCATATTTTCCTAGAACATGGGTCTTATTAGCTTCCTAAGATTATACATAATACACTTAATTGAATGTTCTTGTACTTGCTCTTTTCAAGTAGTAGTTTCTCTTTGAGATACATCTTATTCATTTCTATTTTGGTGGGTGCATGATATTGAAGCTAATTAGAGTGTTGGCATTTCTTTGTCATCTATTTTTGGTGTTCTAATTTTAATGTTATTAGGTTGACTTGTTCTACCTTGATTTATCACGTAGAACAACCTTAATGCTTCTTGGTAACATACTTTCCTTGCTTCTCTTGTTATATGTTCATTTATGTTTCCTTTTTCATTATGTGTAATTCACTTTGCTTCCCTATTTTCTTGGAACATGAGTCTTATTAGCTTCCTAAGATGAGGCATAATACACTTAATTTAATGTTATTGTACTTTCTTTTTTCAAGTAGTAGTTTCTTTTTGAGATACATCGTTTTCATTTCTATTTTGTTTGGTACATGAGATTGAAGCTAATTAGAGTGTTGGCATTACTTTGTCATATATTTTTGGTGTTTTAAATTTAATGTTATGGGTTTGACTTGTTCTACCTTTATTTATCTCATAGAACAACCTTAATGCTTCTCAGTAACATACTTTCGTTGCTTTTGTTGTTCTATGTTCATTTATCTTTCTTTTTTCATTATGTGTAATTCACTTTGGTTCCCTATTTGCTTGGAACATGGGTCTTATTATCTTCCTAAGATGAGGCAGAATACACTTAATTGAAGGTTCTTGTACTTGCTCTTTTCAATTAGTATTTTCTTCTTAAGACACATCTCTTTCATTTGTATTTTTTTGGGTGAATGAGATTGAAGCTAATTATAGTGTTGGCATTTCTTTGTCATATATTTTTGATGTTTTAATTTTAATGTTAGTGTTTTAATTTTAAAAAGGCAACATAGATATTAAATTTACTAGAATAAAATTGGGTCTTATATTTTTCATTTTAATTTCCTTTCCTCTTTCTTAACTATATTTTGAAAGAAGAATATATAAATAGACCCATTTAGAAAATATAAATATCATAGTTTTAGTAAGAAAAGCTTTTAATAAGGTAATACAAGTGTTAAATTTACTAGAATAAAATCGGTCTATCATTTTTCATTTTTTTTTTTTTTGCCCCTTTGTTACTTATAGTTTTTAAAGAAGCATATAAATAGACCCATGTATGGCATATAAATAAACATTTATTACAAATTTAATAAAGAAATTTTATAACAAGGAAAAATAAGTGTTAAATTTCCAAGAAAGAAAATAAAAATAAATTAAGAAATACTTTCAAACTTGGGTAATTTGAAGCTAAGTTGAATTAGAAAAAATTGTATCTGTGGAATGAACATAAAAAATTATTAGTAAATACTTTCAACCTTAAGTTGAGTTGAATCTAAGTTGAATGAATTAGAGATTTGGAGTTGAGTTGAATTAGAGATTTGGAGTTGAGTTGAATTAGAGATATCTAGTTGTTTTCTTCTTGCAATTCTCTAACCATCCAACCAAGTAGAAACAACCTTTCTCGCTACCTAGCCTTCCGACAGATTTGTCTAAATAGTGATATTTTGCACAACCTAACAAGACTTGTATAAATATGTTAAATTCATTTTATTGAATTTGTTTTTTACAGGGATAAGAAAACCCATTAAACATGGTTGGAAAACGGACATTATGCATAGAAGTTTCTTGTTATCCCAATCTAGGACAAGCAGTGATCACTTATGTTTTATGCAATATTGTGATGAACAAAGTCCTCCAAAGGAAAATGAATATACCTAGAAGAACAACAAACAATGAAGCATATTATATTGCATTGATAGAAGGCTTAGGAACAACTAGGGAGTATCAATCCAATGGAATTGTAGTCTTCACCAATTCCAAACTTGTGTGCAACTAGATGAAAGACGTGTACCAAGTTATAAAAGAGAGGTTAAAACAACTGCATGGAGAAGCAAAAAATATTGTTAGTCAATGTCAATCTTTTAGCATAAGACATTGTGCAAATGTTGATAGGATGTCTGGCAATCTATTGTATGGGGCAATGCCAATTCAAGATTTATGTGTGAAAGATGAATTAGTGAACTTGAGAATTTCTCCATCAATATTTATTGATGGACATTGTAAGATATCTTTGATATGTGTGTGTGTTCTTAGTTATAAATGTGTCATTTTTAATGACCATGTGTTTTTTTCAATTCTATACCAAGTGTGCCCCCACTATGTAAGCAAACATAACTTGGTGAACTTTACATGTTTTAGAAAAAATTGTATTTAATCTTCAAAATGTGTGTGCTTCAACATTTTTGTTTTTAATCTTAAGTATATTTTAAATGAGGAGCTTCAGATTGTTACATTAATTTTTTGAATTCTTTCAATGTTTTTAAATAACAATTTTAAGATCTTAAAATGCATGATGTAATTTTAAGTGTTACACAATGTAAATGCAAATTAAATGCATGAGGCAACTTCAAGGGTTATATCAATTTTCTGAATTTTCTTAATCTTTTTAAACAGAAATTTCAAGATTCTTAAATGCTTGTGGTAACTTCAAGGGTTACAACTATTTTCTGAATTCTTGATCTTTTTAAATAGCAATTTTAAAAAGAATTGTCATGAGGAAATTTTTCAGATATCATACATCTATATATCTATAGATATCCATATAATGGATGATCATTTGACACATGATCCTTCGATGTGAGCATCAATAGAGTGTTGTGGATCTACTAGAGGGGGAGGTCAAGGTCATGGATCAAAGAGAATATTGAATGAATCAGTGGAGGTCCATCGTTCACATCTTTATATATATATACAAGTAGAATCATGTGTATGTACACATATATATTGAATTCGTTTTCTATTTTTTTTAGATGCTTTGCTCATTATGTCATCGCGTGATGGTGGTCAACATTCTTCACATAGTAATCAATCTCAATGTGGTCAACATTTGCCAGGTGGTCATCAATCTCAGGGTGGCCAACATTTTTTGGGTAGTCATCAGTCTCAATAGGATCATCACGATCACCATCATTTTGGTAAATTATATAATAAAAAAATTATGTTAAAACAATTTTTTACATGTAAATGAACTATATGCACATATGCGTGTACATGTGCATGCATGTATGGATACATTTTTCACATGTTTTTATATTCATGTAATTGTATATATTGATCTAGAGGGTGAAAATGTTGGTCCAAGTAAACGTAAGCGAAGCTGGATAGTTCAAGTAGAATTTCAAACACCAACTACCGCTTATCCATTTGATATTCTAGATGAGATTCCTTGGGAGAAAAGCCTCCAAAAATGCACATTACAAAGATGCAAAAGTCATTATTCTAAATTGAAGAAAGATATTGGGAGTTTGGAGCTCCCTCGAGAGAGTAGAGAAAACTTAGAAATAGTTGTGCAATCTCTAAGCTCATTTCTTGATATTTTTGAGAAGCTTGGTCCAACCATAGATTCCTTTATAGATATGACGAGGCATAGAAAGAAAGAAATAATGGGTCCCGATAAATGAGCCGAGGTTACTAAAATGGTTATAAAAGAAAATGAAAAATCTATGTTTAATTTCAAAGAAGGGTCGAAAAGAAAGATGCTCAAGGTGCAATATTTCAAGCACCCTGATATAGTCAACCATTTGTATGATATGTTTCTTGCAGAATATGGAACGCAACCATGGAATGATGAGGTTCCAATTATTTTGAAAAATTATTTTACACAAAATTATTTTTGGGTATGAAACTTGATAATTTTGACCTTCCATCTAAATATTATGGTACTGGGAGAGGTTGGTTATGTGATCGTAAGGGTGCAATATGTGATACTGAATTGCCTCACCCTCATCCACCTTTGGTGCACCAACCTCCTCTTATGGTATCTTTACGGTCAGAGATGGATGCTACTTCTCAAATTGGTCGAAAAGGAAGGAATGCCATTATAGACAACATACAGAGTGCATTGACTAGAATTGATATCGGTCTAAATCGGAAAAGAGCACAAGCTAATGCACATGTTAATTTTGTGTATAAAACATATGTGGAGGTAGACAATATGAATATTGAGGAGCTTAAAGAATATGCAAAGGCTTGTCGTAATGGTTGGCAAGACCTAATAGTTCATGAAGAAGAGGGTGTGGGATTGGTATGTGTTAATGGTTAGGGTGGATATTTTAATGTAATTTATAATGTATGTGTTAATGTCGATTTATATATATTTTTTTACTTATACCAATGAAGATATTTTGAGAGATGTTAGTCTTTTTGAAGAGTTCATGTTGATTGATGGGCCTCTAAATTAGACATAAATTAAGGTCCATGCCTATGAATTAAACATAAATTAAGGCCTATGCCTATGAATTAAACATAAATTAAGGCCCATGTAACCATCCTTTGACATATTAAACCTCTCTTCTTGAATTAGATAATGTATTTTTAAATTTAATATATTCGTTAGGAAGGTTTATGAATAATTGCATATTTTTGCCTAATATTTTTATTTTTGTGGAATATTATGAGAATATTGGGCAGATTATGAAGATTTGGAGGAGGGGATAATTTAGGGACTTGCTCCCTGCTACAGGAGGATCAATAATAAATAATAAATCAACAATATATTATGGAATTATGGTATAGATTGTAAAACTCCAATGATTAAGAAAATCTAGGGATGTGTTCCGTGCCATTTAATGCAAATTCTTAGTATTAGGGACTAGATCTACTAATCAAGGGATTTTAGTGGGGAAATATTCTTCCTTTCATGGGGAATGATTCCCAATCATTTTGTATAATTACCAAGTTGAATTTTCCTCTAGGGATATATTTTCTTAGTGTTCTTGCGTAGAGAACTCATATTTCTGCAACTCCATTGTATTTTCTTGCAGGCATGTAATTATATTGATGAAAATAATGAAGATTGTTGTCATGTTCAGCTTCTAAATCTTGTTCTCCTCCATAGGTATATGAATTTCCTTGGGCTTGGCCATCCCAGGAGCCTCAGAGCCCCTTTGTATCATTTTCTTTTCTTCTTTTCACTTCTTATTCACATACATCTCTTGTTTTCATTTCTTTCTATTTCTACATTTAGTATTAATGAATTCTTGTTGTTGGATTCAGTTAAATGGTTCATATAAGTTATTTTGTAGGATCACAAGCATAATTTCATCCTTGGAAAGTCTTTGGAGGGTCATAGTAATCATTGAGCTACTTGGATTAGCTTTCTTATTCCGAAATCTAGATTTTTGGAACTCCTTTGTGATAAAGAATAGTAAATTTCTGCTATTTTTTAGATCATTCTAATGAGATTCAATCAAGTTGGTTCCACTTGCATTAGATCACAAAAACATTCTAGTTCATAAAAAAAATTACCCCACTGCATTTACGCTTGATCAGGTTAGGCATTTTATAGATTTACTAGCTCACTAGTTCTCGAATTTCTAGATTTTTGACTAGTAATTTTGTGCTATTTTTTAGCATGGATTAACAAAGGTCTTTTTGAGTGATTCCACTTGGAATGGGGACCTAAGACATCCTATTAAATAAAAATAAAAAATCCCAAATAATATTAATTTTATTTTCTTAGTCATTTGATGAATTATAATTTCGTATAGTAAATCTGTAACATCATGTAGTAAATTAGGGGATCCTATAGGAGAACTAGGAGATCATGTAGGAGAACTTGTACATATTGTAGGAAATCCTATAGTGGACTGTTTTGAGCCCAAATTGAGAAAAATCATCGTTGAAGCTGGGATTAGGCCAATACTTGACCTCCAAGCCATCAAAATCATTATACCCCTCTTGCTCCACACTTGTCTCCCTTGCCAAAGATCAAGGAAAGAAATTAGCATTTGCATTTATATAGCAACAAGATTTTAAAAATGAGTTCTTTTATATTTACACATGCACACAATAGTTAGTACTCTCTAGATCAGATTTCATGCTCAGTTAGTTTAAATCATCACATGTGATAAATAGGGTTAAGCTAGGTTTCTTTTACATTTATTTCATGATCTTTATGTAATTAGAATGGTTTCTTTCCTTGTATTTTCTTTCTTGCAATAGGTTAAGGTTTCATTCGAACATATCATTTTTTGCAATTAGATTAGGATTTGACTTTATTACATGAACTTCATTACATCATGACAACAAAGGAATGACACATTGTATGATGCACATATAGGGCTGGAACCTCCTAAGTTTGTATGAACCTCGGGTTGATAATTAAATTTAGTAGCCTTTGGAGTTGCAACATTGTTGTTGCAATACTGAGGCTCATCATTGTTTGGCAGTATTGTCAGGGAGATGTCAAATTATGCATTGTTTTCTTCCCTAGTTGATTCATTTCTTTTTATTTTTTTGAAAAAACAAAAGAATAATTGCATTAGGCATATTTCATTTAAAAAATAGAAAAGTGCATTGCATTAGTGTTTTCATTCAATCATAAAAAGAGAAACAAAATTTCTCCAACGCCAACCCACGCCTCCATTTGATTATGTGGCACAGTAAGAGCCACATCACCATCCACATTTGCAGGTACAAGAAAAATAGATGTTAAAGAATGTAGAAAAAATGGATGGAGATGATGACAATGAGGAATATCCTCACGGATTTCTCATTCAAGATATTGATGGTAGTGTGCACATGAAGAACATCCCTCCATATTTTCTTCCAAAATTTCATGGTCTAAGGTCAGTGGATCTAGACACCTTTCTCTTTGAATTTGAAATTGTTTGTAGATCTTATGGTTACTTATTAAAAACTCAAAAACTGAGATTGTTTCCAACAACATTGAAGGATAGAGCTCTTAAATGGTTCTTGAGTTTAGCGACTAATTCAATAATATCATGGAATGATATGCAAAATATATTTCTAGAAAAATATAAAGATTATGATTTAAAAAAAAAAATCTTTATAATGAATAAAAAAGAATATGAGAGTCTAGAGGATCTAATAGAAAGGTTCATGTATAATGTTAAGAGGGAGAAACTACATCATTTAAGATTCGACACACTAAAAACCCTCTTACTTAGAACAATTAGGGATCAATATATTAACCTCCTTGATCTCATGAGTAGGGGTGATGTATACCAATTATCATTTGAAGAAATTTGTGAAACATGCAAACACATATCAAGAGGAAGGGCAAGAGTAGGTAAATCAGCATCAAGATCGGTAAGTCAAGCTAAACTTGGAAATTTTCTTGATAACTTTAAAACATAAATTCTTAGCAATCTAAGTGAACAAGTAGAAATTTCAAGAATACAAAATGAGAAAAAATAAGCTGTTGATATTCATGTTGTCAATGCAGAATCACATGATGTTAAATGTTTCTCCTCATTACCAAGGTTAAAGGAAGTTCACCAATAGGACAAGGGAGCAATTGAATTGCGCATGCAGGTATGTTATGTAACTCCAAGAGGACTGTGGCATCCTAGTCAACTTAGTATGGTGCAAGAGCCTAATTCACAATTTCAAGGTTATGCATATCCACCTCAAAGTAATTGAACACACCCTTTCCTTGGCAAGATTTTCCATCTCAACCCCAAAACCGATCTTGGCAACAAGTTTGGCAAGGAACTTATGGGAGCCATCCATAATATCCTCAATATTTTCCTCAATATCCTCCATACCCAACTCCATGTTATCCCTACCATTCATCTCCACCACAACCACATCCATCTCAAATATCCACTCCCACTCAATTACATGTGTTACCATTTCCAAACTTGCACATTGAAGTAGCTCAACCCACTTACAAAGCTGAGGTACAACACTTCAAAAATCTCCTCTTGAAATCCATGGTATTCACCATAGCTCAAGAAGACTATTGCAAAAAAGAGATTATCTTGATATCATTGAAGGACCACATCGAGAAGAAGAAGATTTGAATGAGAAGACCAAAGATTCGTGGGTCACACTTGATGAAGAGCAGACATCAAAATCATAGATTGAGAAATCTCCCTCATGGTTACCATCAAATCCTCCATGTATTCATGAGAACAATCAGCAAAAAGAGGAATATTTCAAGGTCATGGTAAAAGAAGACATGAAGAATGATCCATATAAATAATCAAACCAAGGGCATGAAAGTTATATTGAGGTTTAGTTCTAGATAATCACTAAGTTGCAGCGACACTCTCTTCTTCAATTGTGCTTGATATCATCAAAGTCAAAGCATTTGATCACTCAAATCTAGGTACATGTCAAAGCATACATTTCAAGCCTCCACATCATTTTTTCCGTCATCTTGATGTGTGCATTGCTCCATTGGAAGTATTCTTATACTTGAAATTGATTTTGTTTTTCAAGTAGGGTAGGTGTTGATGCCTCTAAAATCGTTGCATCAACGTCAGGGATAACCAACTAGTCCGGACCTTAGTGCAACTCCTTTTCCATTTGGTGTGGTGGCTCTGACTAGGTATAATGGGACCAGTTTCCTGATGATGTATGAGTTGATGGGTGATTGTTTTATAATGGGTAACAAAGGTGATAAGTGTTTTATCCTATAATTCAAAAAAATACAAATATAACTATATAACCCGAGTATCCTGTTAGCAATGCGATTTCTGATTATTCCTAAAAGATAAATAATCGTATAGATGGCTTACTTATCAATAGAAAGATGCATTCATATAATGATTAATTTGTTTAATAAATTAAACAAAGTAATTATAAAAACATTATCACATTCATCACAATATATATCACCGACATATATCTTCAAATGATAACATTTCTAAAACCTTCAGAAATTATATGCTAAAGAATTGTCTGAAAAGCATACATATATCAATAATAGCAAGTTTTAAGAAATGTTCATTCACATAGAGAAATAAGACAAAAACAATGATAATAGT